>OY986972.1:8701123-8842245 GCA_963920575.1 Narthecium ossifragum
CCCCGTCCTCCCGTGCCCTAGAGCGTGCGCCGTTGCCGCATCCTCCCGTGCCCTAGAGATCGCCGCCGGCTCGCCACCGCTGCCTCGCCCCATCCTCCCTCGCCCCGTTTTCCCGTGCCCTAGACATCGCCCCCAGTCCCCAGCTCGCCACCCCGAGCTTCTTAGCATCGCCTCGACAACGCGCATGCTCCAGCGGTCCCGGCATCCCTCCTCCTCTCCTCCGGTGCCCCGGCATCCCTCCTCCTCTCGCGTGCTTAACGCTA
This sequence comes from Narthecium ossifragum, assembly GCA_963920575.1. Lineage (NCBI taxonomy): Eukaryota > Viridiplantae > Streptophyta > Magnoliopsida > Dioscoreales > Nartheciaceae > Narthecium > Narthecium ossifragum. The sequence goes on from OY986972.1 coordinate 8,701,387, forward strand.
CATTTGATGTTTAACACTACATTTCAAATCATAACATCGTCTTATTCCTTACTACCATCTCACTAAGAATTCTCTATTGCCAGATTTGTTTCCAACAAGTGGTTTGGAGCTTTGGTTTTTAGTGGGATCTTGCTTGGCCGGCTTGCATCATGATGGTTAGTTAAACTTATTCAAGTTATCGCAGGTAATGTTAGTCGGTGCATTTACTACTGTCTAGTTGGCCAGTAGCTTGTTGAATTTAATTATCCTTATTCTGTAGCAGTGATAAAATGTATGTAACATTCTCCTTGTTCTTCCAGAAGGATAAAATTAATCCAGCTGACACTAGGTGTAAATTGGAATGTAGTTCTAATCCAGGACTCATCTCTCTAATCTTAAATTTTTCACCGGGACTTTTTTCCTTGTAAAAGCAAGTGGAGGAAGATATGGAAGTGAGATAAAATACACTGGCAGCATGGAGAAGTGATTGATGGTCATAAATTTTTCTAGCCACTCCGAGCTTGCAGAGTAGAACTTTCGACCCGGTTATTCCTGTAACTGTATGCAGTATGAAATCGGCATTTCACCTAAACCAGTGGTTTTGGTTGATCTAAAAGTTGTCAGGTTTTCATTTACGAGATTACTGGACATTGTTCTGTACTTGGCCTTGTTGGCATCTAGACTTGGAATGTTGGCCAAGTTATCGCTGGGTATTTCTCCATTTGTATTTACTGGATTGTGGCATTAGATCAGTGGCTAATTTATCAACTGTCACCATGGTGCAATAAAGATTTCAGTTGATTGTAAAATCTGGCAGTGGCTGCTTTATATCATTAACCTTTTTTATATGGTCTATAGTGGATTAATCTTCTCGTCTTTTTTCAAGATTAACAGAGACGGTTGGTCAGGTGATTGTTGTGATGTTAAACCCCAAGACACCCACTCTCTGTAGAAGCTCTATGCTTCTGTTCATCCAGGTTGCTGTGTTTGTAGAAACAGAATCATGTGATAGTTGCAGGTCCAAATGCTCTTCAGGACATAAGCACTTGTAATTTTTCTGCAATGAATTCCTCCAGAAAAACAACTTTTAACAAGTTGTAATACCATATGTGAGTGATGAATGTGATCAATAGACAATGTTTACGCGACGATCAAGCCTAATATCTTAATGGAATTTACAAACATAACAGTTGACTAGGAATGGGCAAAAACTGGTTCCTTCACATTGGAAGACTCATTATTAAGAGATCAAAGGGTGGTCTGTCCGCCGAATAAGGTCACAGACAGCACATCAGTAATGGAAGCCATGGCATCAGCACATCTTGCGAACACCCAGGCTTCACAATTAATCAGCTTCATATCACCTTATCAATGTAGTCCTGCAGCAACTTGATACAGCCCATGTAATCTGGATCTTCAACACACTATTTCTTGACATCAGCACTTGGCCCATCAAATTGAAGGGGCCCTGGATTTCTCTTTAAAAGTCCTCCATCAGAAAGGACAGAGCACTTATACTCAGCAATCTGGATATATAGCAAAGATTAGCTACAGAAGCACGTACAAGAATAATGAATTGCAAAGTTAGATAGTACTAATGTATCCGCTTTCGTGTTAGATAGTACTAATGTATGAGTTAAGGGACATTGTGAGTGCAGGAGAACAAAGAACTCATGCAAAAGTTGAATAACTTCGCCGTTAACAAAAATGAAGAAGAAAGCCTCCTTTGAGCTTCACAGTTTTAAAATCAGCACAAATTTATTATTTCGCATAGTGTAGCAAGTACCTTAGACCCCATGTAATCATATGTAGTAGGGTTTAAACAAGCAATATACAGAACGAAAGAAAAAAAAACCAACATGCTCTCTATAATAAGGAAAGTTACATACTCCTTTGTAGTGACGATCGATAAGCAAGACAATTAAGCAATCACGATCAGCAACTATTTCAGGATCTGAGTTGAGGCCGATCGACAAGAGGTTTGTGGGCAAGGAACATTACTGCGACCATTTAAAAGTTCCAAAAATATGTTCTACTTCAGACATATTGTGCATGCATGCAGATATCTATTTAATAAAAAACATACCCATAAGACGCAATACAGTATAACTTTTCATAGTTAGCTCAAGTCCAACACTCCAGTATGCCGTTTGTGTAGTAGCATAACAAAGATGTCCTTTCCATGGTTGTTTGCTACGACCTACACTCCTGGCCCTCTTATTATTGACATGTAAGGCACACTCTCCTACATCTTGACCACTTTTGCTGGATAATGCATCTATCTGGGGTATAAAAACTTCACAATCAATTCTAGCAGATTGGAGTTCATGTCATCTAAGTCTATAACCATTCAATCTAAGGTTAACCTGTAACTAGATTGTAGTATGTTAACGTCGCTTAAGGTTTCCCAATGTAATCCAGTACACAGTTCAAGAGCTTAAAACTAAAAGCAAGAAAAGAAATACTAAACAATAGGAGAAAACATTCACGAAGCGAAAGCAGTAAAGGAAGGATACGCAAGTGCGAGTTACTTCACCCGACTTGAACATTATCATGCATGCTCCCTGTTTCAGCAAGTGCAATCAGTACCTACTTACTGAATGGATCAATTTTTGTCCTGGAAATATTGATCATGCAAAAATTTAAAGAAAAATCAAGACAAGAACCACTATATACCAAACTTTTACATAAATAAAGGAAGGCAGCAACTCCAGAAGAGAGCCCAACTTTGGCTTCTGGAACAACGGCGCACGCTCTAGGGCACGGGAGGATGCGGCAACGGCGCACGCTCTAGGGCACGGGAGGACGGGGAGAGTTGGGTCGCGAGCGGCCGGTGGGTTCGGCGGAAAAGCTGGTCGCGGGACCGCCGCTCCGAGTTTGGGAAGAGGTCGAGGGATGCCGAGGGCGACGTTGGTCGGCGGAGAAGCTGGTCGCGGGACGCTGGAGGAGAGATGCCGGGACACTGGAGGAGGGATGCCGGGACCGGCGCTCCGGAGGAGAGGAGGATCGGAGAAGCTGGTCGTGCGCCGTTGTCGAGGCGATCTAAGAATCTCGGGGGAGGAAGCAGGGAAGCAGGTTATACTAATAGCCGTCCGATCCGATCGGACGGTCACGATTGGAGTTTGATGTAGAGACTTGTAAAACTAGTTTTACGTTGAAAATTCCTCTTATATATATATATATATATATATATATATATATATATATATATATATATATAACACTAACATGTCGATATTTTACGGGCAGCGAAGGTATAATTAAGCCACTGTATGTGTGCTTAATGAGCCTACACGGCTAAACAGATCTTCTTTCTATTTATTTTGTCCGATAGCGTATCGCATACGCCCTCAAGGGAACCGCAGTACAAGACGTGGACCACGTTGTGATAGGCAGTCAAGTTGGATGCTTTCTTTAAGCAGCTCGCTAGCGAAGGTGTAATTAAGCCACTGTATGTGTGCTTAATGAGCCTACACGGCTAAACAGATCTTCTTTCTATTTATTTTGTCCGATAGCGTATCGCATACGCCCTCAAGGGAACCGCAGTACAAGACGTGGACCACGTTGTGATAGGCAGTCAAGTTGGATGCTTTCTTTAAGCAGCTCGCTTGCCAAGGCGATTCCTCCATACTAAATAATACAATACTCCATGTGATGTGGCCATGATAACTACATCGTACCTCATTAATCTTATCACAAACAACGGAACATATTATTTCGATTTCAGTTTTGATTTCAGTCTATATAGATTGTAATTCCTGAAAGGAGTCGAGACGTATCTAAAACGGACTGAAATAATCCGAAACTTATGTGTTGTGTTTCAGGTTCAGTTTCAGAATGGTTCTCACATTATGCCCGAAACAGATCGGTTTTAATTAGCTGAATTTCAAATCATGTTTATCATCAGTCTCAAAAATCTTGGACTCTGAATGAAGATTTAATATGATAGATCTACAGAATTAGATATGCAATTATTTGATCCCGTGCATTAGGATCCTGTGCATCACATGCTGCAATAAGAAAATCATCTAGGGAATTGTCGTACTAGACGTGGAAATATCTTGTACAGCTAAGTTGGATGTTATCTATTCCCCAAATGGACCAGCTAAGTTTGATCTTATCGTCCTCGCTACTTAATTGCACTGCACATTTTATGCGTGTTGCTATTCATTCGAGGTTTTTTTTCTTTTTTTTTTTCCTTTGACAAATGGAGCCAAAGCTTATGAAAAGCATATTATAACAAAACTAGACCACGTACGCCTAACAAACTAAAGTGCTCTCCCACACTAGACCAACACACGGCTCCGACACCATAGCTTAGGCTTCGTTTGGATGTGCGTTGTATTTTTTATGACTGTGGTGAGGTACGGTGTATTTGTAAATTATGGTGAGAAGCGGTGCAGTAACAACTGAAAAGCTGTTTGACATATAACATTAATATTTATGGTAGAAAATGTGTTCATGAAGTTTATTATTTAGATGTGTGTTTAGTTTCAACTGTGGTGTAGTCAAAATAATAGTTTTTTTATTCAAAAATCAGTTAAGATTTTGTTTCTTCATTTTTTACATAGTAGCTGAGATGCGGCCAAATAAAAGCACCTTCGTCTTTGATGAGGTTTGGACGTGATCCCCACCAGTTTACGTTACTTTCCAAACGGGGTTATTGTGAACGCAGTTATATTTGATAAAAAAAAAGTGCATTTGGACAGCACGAAAGCACTCCCAAACGGACCCTAAAAGTATTACCGCATGCTTGTCTGGCCAAAACATCAGAGTCCCCATTGGCTTCTCTTGGAATAAGTCTGATGTGCAGCTCCTTGAACCGGGTAGAATTCCAACAAAAACGTTGATGTGATTTGTAATTTGCAAAACAACTTGTCCACAACTCTAGAAGTTAAAACGCAACAAACTGCCCGATAATTATCAGAGAAATGTTGTTGAATATTGGCTCTATTTCCATCTTGGATCGATCCAAGATCTATTTGGATCCATCCAACATGAAGCTGGATCCATCCAACATGAAGCTGGATCGATCCATACTTGTCTGGATCGATCCAAAAGTCCTTTCCAGAGACGTGTTTGTGGCTTTGGACAATGGATCAATCCCAACCCTGTTTCTAGAGGCGTGTTTTCCATTTTGGATAGTGGATCGATCCAACCCTACTTTGGATCAATCCAAAACACTTTAGACGGAAAAATTGGAATGTTTGGATTAATATGATCCGTAATAACTTGGGGCCTATAAATAGGGGTTTTGAAGATCTTTTTTCGGTTTAGGTCTTCTTCCTTTGAACCTCTAGAAAGAGAGGAGTTTTGTAACCCTAATCTTTAGGATATGAGAGATTAAGGATTTAGGAGACAAGCTTTGTATTTGTAACCCTCTTTTATCTTGATAGTGGATTGATCGCCTGTGCCGCCCGTGAATGTAGGCTATTGTCGAACTACGTAAATCCTCGTGTTCTTTGGTGTGTTCTTTATTTTTTCTCCCTATATTCTTTGTTTACTGTTTGGGTTTGTTGGAGTGGTTTAGTGCCTTCTTGATTGTTGGTGCATTTTAGCATTGGGTGTGCCTTCCGGCGCAACACGTGGTATCGGGAGCACAGGTTCAGATCTGGGCATTGGAATTGATTCACCATCCACATCGAGGAGATATATGAGGATTCATATCCGAAGTCGACACCATCAGGGTCTTCAAAATCTACACCGGCAACCAGATCTATAGTTTCAAATACCAAGTTCGAGGTAAAGAAATTTGATGGAACTAACAACTTTGGTCTGTGGCAGTGCGTGGTCTTGGATGTCTTGTTCCAGCAAGAACTAGATATAGCATTGGCAGAGAAGCTCGAGGAGATTTCAGATGAAGATTGGAAGAAAATAAATTGTCTAGCTTGTGATACTATCAGGCTTTGTTTGACGAGGGATTAGAAATATTTTGTAATGAGGGAGACTTCAGCGAAAGACTTATGGAAGAAATTGGAGGACAAGTTTATGACAAAAAGTATCGAGAATTGGCTTTATCTGAAGAAGAAGAAGCTCTTCCGTTTCCAATACAAAGCAGGTACTTCCATGTCTGAGCTTCTGAATGATTATAATAAGATACTTACTGATCTAGAAAATTTTGAAGTTGAAATATTATATGAAAAAAAGCTCTTATGTTGTTGAATTTATTACCTGATTCTTATGAGCACTTGACTACTACTTTGTTGTATGGGAAAGTGAGATCAAGTATTAAGATGTTGCTAATGCCTTTATAAACAATAAGTATCGGAAGTTGGACAAGCAGGTTCATCGAGATTCAGCATCATAAGCTTTAACAGTGAGAGGTAGATCAAAGAAGAAGAAATTTGGTAAGCATAGCAAGTCCCGATCGAAGTCGAGAGCAGCGGTGCATCGGCTGAAAGAAAAATTCATGTGAAGGATGAGTGTTCCTATTGTAATAATAAAGGGCTTTGGAAGAAAGATTGTCCAGTTTTGAGGAAGAACAAGAACAAGAAAAATTCGAAAGCAAATATAGTGCACTCAAATGATGAAGATTCAGATATAGTGTCACGCCCCGACCCGTGAAAGCCCAACCGGGCCGGGCGACGCGAACCGGAACCTAACTAATTACGGAAATAATGGCGAGGGGTTCCCTCTAACCTATGGGTTTCATTAAACAGTTCATAAGCACCACTAAATAATACAATAATTTCAAACCTCAACAGATATAATATAATATTCCAAAACCTCAAAGGGGTTACAACAGTTTATACATCATACTTCCGTAGGAGACTAACTATAACAAAAGTGTAGAAAGTGATCACCGATCCTCAGACCCCGCCAGACGCCGCCGTGCCGCCAAACATCTGCCCGGTAGGGCTACTGAAGAAGAGATGGCGCCTGCTCCTGCAAAATGCAGCCCGGGTAGGAGTGAGCATAAAACTCAGTAGGGTTCTACACTACACCACACAGAAGGAAGGGGAACACAACAATGTCGCCCTCAAGCAAAGGCTGGGTGTACACAGGGGCCCCATAACCCCACCGCGTGTCCCTGAAGGGAGGCCTCAGTCATGTCTCCCAGCCGAACTGGTAACACACTGGGTCGCCCTCAGCGAGGCAGGAAACCAGCACTGCCATCCCACTAGAAGGAAACCAACACTGCTAGGCGGGCAACCAACACCGCTGAGTAGGCACACCCTCTACCCAAGAGACAGTGAACCGGACACCGACTACACCTTAACACGCGGCTCGAGGCCGACACGACCTCTAAACATCATCAAGCACCATGTGTACCAGTCATCTAAGCCTATCATCGAGTTGACTGGACACCACAATTCGAACCTGGACCAAGCTACCCAACCCGGTTCCTAGGGCTAAATCTGAGCTTCCAGCCTCGGGACGGCGATCCACAAATCACTCACGCCCTAACCTTATGCAACTAATGCACAACAGAGAATGCATGCTATGAACATACACAAGCAAGAGAAATAGGCATGCAACAGTATGTCAAGACAATATACAAGTACAACAGGATCGTTGCAGCGGTACTACCAACCGCTGGCAGCCGATCCGCAGCGGATCCCGGCATTACGACGGTACCACGACCGTCAACCGCGAACTCCTGCAACGGGAAGCAACCCCGAAAACCAATGAATCGTAAAATATAATATTATAATCCGAACATATAATATTATATTTAAAACACCAAAACATTCTCTACATAGCAGCTAGTTGACCCCGTCGATCCGACGTCCAAACGACGTCGGATTCAAGATCCAACTTAGACTTCAGCAGATCAATATGCTGGAATCAACATATCCAAAATCGGGAAACATCCAACGGTTCAGTTACTGGGAAAACACTAATCAAAACCACTAAACATGGTCAATAAAACCCCACCAATTAGCTTTGGGATCGATCCGGAACATTTGGATCGATTCAGAAAATATTGGATCGATCCGAAATATTTGGATCGATCCAAACAGCTTCATACCAGCTTCAGATCAGTTTTGTCGCAGGCCACGAGAAACATCACCAAAATTCGTAAAAAAATCAGAAAAATATGAAATAAGCTGGAATGGAAAGATAACGCAGAGATCTACAACTCTCCTGGCCATCATAAGTCAATATCATGCTTGTACAAATCGAAAAACACGCCGTAAACCGGATGTTCCTCAAGAACAGAGAAACCGGAAAAATCCGAGTGTAACATGCTTAAATCCTACTAAAATCACATCCAAAGCTCATGAAACTTAAACCAGAAATTATACTAAGTAACATGCATCCAACAACACAAATACAGCAAGATCTAACGGCTAGAACAAGAGAACACCCCTAATCTAACTCAAGTAGGTGGAAACATACCGGAAACGCACTCCTCGGTTGATTCCCCGCTAAATAGTCACCAACCCAGCTCCAAACCACGCCAGGGATCTTTCTCATGCCGCCACAGATCCAACGAACCTTCAAGCTCCCAAAACAGTGGCCGGAGGAGGGATAAAAGAGGAGAAGAAGGGGCTGCCAGAAAAGGGGAAACAGAGCCCGCAGGAAGAAGAAGAAGGAAGGGAGAAGGAGGGGAAAGAGAAAAGGAAGAGAAGAGGAAGAAGAGTGAGGAGGAAGGCCGGGGAAAGAGGGGAAAAGGGGAAGGAGAGGAGAGGAAGTCGTCTCTCCTCTGACAACGGAGAGTGACGGCCACGACGGCCGTCCTCGCAAGCTCAACTGCCCTGCTACAATACCCGGATCGATCCAAGGCCAAGAGGGATCGATCCAAGACTTGGTTGGATCGATCCAACACTTGTTTGGATCGATCCACAAGTAAAAAAAAAACCTCCTAAATGGATCTAGTCAAACACAATCATCAATCAGAGGTTGTGTGTGCACACGCGGGTGTGAAACAAACCGACAAGGCGCAATTTACCAAATTGCCCTTGCGGTCCACAACGAGCCACGGGCCCGACCCAGGCGGCGGGCCCAGGAATGGAGGGACAGGTCCTCACATATAGTTTTGACTGGTTCAACATTGGTTTGTGACACTGATGAGTGGATTTTGGATTCAGGTTGCACCTATCATATGTGTCCGAATAGGAATTGGTTTTCCAACTTTGAGGAGTTGAATGGTGGAGTAGTCTATATGGGCAATAATAACGCTTGTATGATGAAAGGGATAGGTAAAATCCGATTAGAGATGCATGATGGAACAGTCAAAGAATTAACAGAAGTTCGGTACGTTTCGAATTTGAAGAAAAATCTCATCTCGTTGGGTGTTTTGGAATCTAAAGGCTTCACAGTTACAATGAAAGGTGGAGCTCTTAAAGGTTGTTTTGGGTTCTCTTGTTGTGATGAAGGGAATTAGAAGGAAAATTTTTGTATTTCCTACAATGAAGCACTATAGTAGGTGGAGCAGCAGTTGTTTCACAAAATTCTGAGAAAGAAGATATCACCAAACTATGGCATATGCGATTGGGACATGCATGAGAAAAAGCTTTGAATGGATTGATGAAGCAAGGTCTTTTAAAAAGAGCAAAGACGTGCAAACTTAAATTTTTGTGACCACTGTGTTTTGGGCAAGCAAACTAGAGTAAAGTTTGGCACTACAGTTCATCAAACTCAAGGTATTTTGGATTATATACATACAAATGTTTGGGGTCCTATTAAGACAGCATCTTTGGGAGGTATGCATTGGTTTGTTTCTTTTATTGATGATTATTTTAGAAGAGTTTGAGTCTATTTTATACAGCATAAGGGTGAAGTGTTAGATACTTTCTAGAAGTGGAGCAAGATAATAGAAACTCAAACTAGTAGAAAAATCAAATGTCTTCGATCGAATAATGGTGGTGAGTTCAAATCATATCATTTCTTGAAGCTATGTGAGGATGAAGGCATAGGTAGACACTTCACTGTTAGGGAGACACTATAGCAGAATGGGATAGCTGAACGAATGAACCATACTTTACTAGAGAAAGTACGGTATATGTTGTCTAATGCTGGTTTGGGCAAAGAATTTTGGGCTGAGGCATGGTTATATGCATGTCATCTCATCAACAGATTACTTGCATCTGCAAATGAGGGAAAAACTCCCCTTAAGGTATGGTTTGGACATCCTGCTACAGATTATAATTCTTTGCATATATTTGATTGTCATGCATATTATCATGTCAGAGAAAGAAAGTTAGATCCTAGAGCCAAGAAAATAATATTTTTGGGCTTTAAGACTGGCGTGAAAGGATATAGACTTTGCTGCCTTCAATCAAAGAAGGTTATTGTTAGTAGGGATGTTAAATTTGATGAGTTATCAATGTTGAAGGAGAATCTGCAGAGCTTTCGGAAGGAGAGTACTAGTAGGAGTGTTTCACCATAGGTGGAGTTTGATGCTCCAGTTGTTGCAATGAAGAATAATATCAGACATATTCTGAATGAGAAATCAAGTTCAGATGAGGAGGAGGCTAAGGAGGTTGCACAACAACAAGACTCAATTGCAGTCAATAGACCAAGAAGAGAAATTCGAAAGCCTGCGAGGTATACTGACTTGGTAGCATATGCACTTCCAGTTATTGAAGATGATATTCCATCTACTTACAGAGAAGTAGTGAAGAGTTCTGAAACAGTAGAATTGAAGAAGGCTATGGATGAAGAGATGCAATCTCTTGTTAAGAATTCAACATGGGAGTTGGTACAACTTGATGTCAAAACTGCTTTCTTGCATGATAATTCGGAGGAGGATCTGTACATGCCTCTACCAGATGGGTTCAAAATTGCTGAAAAAGAGAATTGGGTTTGCAAATTGAAGAAGTCACTGTATGGTTTGAAACAGTCTCCAAGGCAGTGGAACAAAAGATTGTCCAATTCATGAAAGGGATCAAGTACACAAGAAGCAATTTTGATCACAGTGTCTATTTCAGAGAGTTACGAGATGGATCCTTCATATATTTGCTCTTATATGTTGATGGCATGCTCATTGCATCTAAGAGCAAGGTGGAGATTGAGAAGCTAAAGGCTCAGTTGAAGAATGAATTTGAAATGAAGGATCTTGGAGAAGCTAAGAAAACGTTGGGCATAGAGATCGAGCGAGATAGAGTGAAGGGCACAGTTTGTTTGTCACAGAAGCAATATTTGAAGAAACTTTTGCAGCGCTTCGACATTGATGAAAAGGCTAAACCTGTGAGTACTCCTTTGGCCCCTCACTTCAAACTTAGTGCTTTGTTGTCTCCATAGACGGATGAGGAGTGTGAATAAATGGCTCGAGTTCTGTATGCTAATATTGTTGGAAGCTTAACGTACGCTATGGTGTATACAATGCCAGATATTTCACAGGCAGTGAGTAGCAGGTACCTGCATGATCCAGGGAAAAAGCATTGGCAAGCTGTGACATGGATCTTACAGTATATCTTAGGTACTGTGGATGTTGGTTTGATGTTTGAATGTGATGATCAACTGGATTGCCATATAGTTGGATATGTGGATTCAGATTATGCTGGTAATTTGGATAAGGTCAGGTCAACTACATGGTATATTTTTACTCATGCTAGAGGGCCAGTGAGTTGGAGGTCGACACTGCAGTTTACAGTTGCTTTGTCTACTACGGATGCAGAGTACATGGCAGCAATAGAAGCTATTAAAAAGTTTATTTGGTTACATGGATTGATTAAGGAATTGGGAATTTCTCAGCAGCATGTTGTTGTCTATTGTGACAGTCAAAGTGCAATACACTTAGCAAAGAACCAAGTTCATCATTCAAGAACGAAATACATCGACATCCGATTTCATTTTGTTCGAGAGATTTTGGATGAAGGAGACATTCTTCTTAAGAAGATTGGAATTGCAGATAATCCTACAGATATGTTAACCAAAGTGATTACTGGGGTCAAGTTCCAACATTGTTTGGACTTGGCCAAAATTATACATGCTTGATTACCTTCGGGTTTGGCATCTTCGGACGCAATTTGTAGGCGGCTGGCACTTATCTACTCTTAAGCTTTGAGATGAAGAGGCTATTTGTTTGATGCTTGGAAATTTCACCAAGGTGGAGATTTGTTGAATATTGGCTCTATTTTCATCTTGGATCCATCCAAGATCTGTGTGGATCGATCCAACCTGAAGCTGGATCGATCCAGACTAGTTTGGATCGATCCAAAAGTCCTTTCCAAATACGTGTTTGCAGCTTTGGATAGTGGATCGATCCAACCCTACAATGGATCGATCCCAACCCTATTTCCAGAGGCGGGTTTTCCGTTTTGGACAGTGGATCGATCCAACTCTACTTTGGATCGATCCAAAACACTGTAGACGGAAAAATTGGAAAGTTTGGATTAATCTGATTCTTATTAACTTGGGGGCTATAAATAAAGGTTTTGGAGATCTTTTTTAGGTATTGGTCTTCTTCCTTTGGACTTCTAAAGAGAGAGGAGTTTTGTAACCCTAATCTTTGGGATATGAGAGATTAGGGATTTGGGAGATAAGTTTTGTATTTGTAACCCTCTTTCATCTTGATAGTGGGTTGATCGCCCGTGCCGCCCGTAGATGTAGGTTATTGCCAAACCATGTAAATCATCGTGTTTTTTGGTGTGTTCTCTGTTTTCTCTCCATCTATTCTTTGTTTACTGTTTGGGTTTATTGGTGTGGTTTGCTTTCTTCTCGATTGTTGGTGGAAGTCTTCCGGCGCAACAAATGCTGGTTATGGAGTCTAAAGTTGACTCCAAAATCAGCTTTTTTTCATTCCATCCTGATTTGTTTTATTAGAGACAGCAAAATTTATTTCCTGCTGAAAACATGTCATACAGTTTCATGTTCAAGTATGCAAATACTAAAGCTTAATCAGATTGAATTAGGTCTAAGTTGAATCAGATTAAATTAGGTCGTATAAAACAAATGACTACTTGAAGATTTAGGTAAAAGCTTAGAAATAATTTCAAATAGGTCTGATTTTCAAGTCGGTGATATTCATTTTCAAGTCTCATTTCCAACACTGTTCTTTAGAGATCTTTTAACTAAAAGCTCTTATTTGCAAATGCGAATGAGTGCTTTCTTATATTCTGCTATAATCATGATTTAATTTAATACAGATCGCATAGTTTTGCTAAAAAAACAATATCTGCTTATTAACCCTCTTTGTGTGCATGTTGAGTCAAACGAGACGGTCTTTCAAGAACAATTGTTTTGATGATCTTAGCTTTAAGCTGAAATCGCATGTATAGAATGATCCAAGGATATCCATTTCGCTGGCACACCCCGTGCATGAGCACGCCTGTTCGAGTCATGTGTCTTGTTCCTTGGAAAAATAGAGGAACATAACAGGGGTGCGCCCGGGGTGGGCGCGTGGTCGCCAGGCACATGAGGTGTGCCAACCGTCGTGTAAGGATGATCATAAGGGTTATGGGTTCTGTCGTGCCACAACTCAAGAGGACTTTTGGGATTTCTAGATCTAAGTCTATGATATGACTGGTGGCTACTCCTATGGATGGTTGGAGACTACTTCTAATCCTATATAGATTAATGGCTACTCATACTTCTATGAAGACTAAGGCTATGCTACTCGTAGGTACAAGGAGCACCGATTATGCTACTCCTATGTAGAATGAACAGTACACTACTCCTAGGTAGAAGAAGAAGTAAATGAAAGATAATTCATTGATAGTGTTGTCTGGTTCGTCTCCCCCTGTTCTCCCCTATTTACAGGATATTTATACCACTCTCTGGAGAGTAACTTCCCAACTTCTCATGATCTCACATTGCCCCCATGATCTCCGACGGTTACAACCATGATCTCTTGCGGTTGTCACCCATGATCAGTGGTGATTGAGTCCCACTATGTCCCAATTTTGACCTACATTTTGACCATCAAAATATACCAAATTTTGACGGTAACAAATGTCTATGTCTTGGTCTAAGTTTTAATAAAAAATAACATGACTTACATTATGCAAATGAGAAGAATAAAAGAAGAGACATAAGTGGACAGAAAATACCAGTCTAAATGTTTTGACCTGCACCAGCCCAACAAGCCATTGAATGTGACCTGATTTCTGCGACTATTTTTGGACGAACTGCTGAGTGGGTTGGTAAAAACTGGCCAAAATGGCACGTTTTGATGGGTTCGGCAATCCTTGGAATGACCAATTTAGTCTGGGGTCGGTCTATCTACACCGACGAAATCACTAAGGACACCACCCAAAAATCTTTTCTGATAATGCCGAAAATACCCTTCATACCAATGTCTTAAACACCCCTCTTTAATATCCAAATGTTTTTCTTCATCCTTTTTCTTCAGGTTTTTGCTAAGGACACCCCAGCCATGGATATCATCTCCTACATCCATCATCTCCTTATAACTCTCCATCAGCTGCTTCCCTCTAAGCCCTAACGATCAATATCTTCATCGCCTCCATCACCACCCCCATTACCCTACATTGTCTTCCTCCCCATCCTCCCACTATCCATCTAATGGCTGCGAAGGCGAAGCTCTGAGAAGATCTACTCTGAGAAGACCTACGGGAGAAGGTGCTCGAACTAGAGAAGATGCTATGGGACGCGGTAGTCGGAGAGAACGCCTCTGGAGAAGAAGCATCTGCAGAAGACGCCTCTGGAGAAGACGCCGATCGGACAGCTGTGGTACTCGTTTTTCTTTTCCATCGGCATAGTCCGGTTTTTAAAAACCGAATTACTGTTTTTGTTTCGATTTTAATATATCGAACCTGTACGGTTTTTAAAAATCGAACTTGTGATCTATTCAAAGCAGTATTCGATTGTATGTCTGGTTTTTAAAAATCGAACTTATAAAAGTATGTTCGCTTTTTAAAAGTCGATTTATATTCGGGTTTAAAAACCCGAACCTGTGCCTAATGTTCGGTTTTTAAAAACCGAACCTGTGCCTAATGTTCGGTTTTAAAAAACCGAATCTGTGCTTAATGTTCGGTTTTAAAAAATCGATAATTGTCAATTCACTAACATTCTTTGTTAATTCAGATATATGCTTCTACCGCCGATAGCAATGTTGGAACTGCTATAATACGAGATTTTACTGAGGCTTTCACGACTCCTATGGTATATTTGCTAACTTAAAATCATCATGTTATCTATGCAAGTACCCTGATTATTATGCTTTCTTGCTGCCTACCAGATCTTTAGCTCCCGGTCAACGCTTATCCAGTGGGCCCAAGAAGTCGGAAGGCAAAATGGGCTTGTAATTGTGATCAAACACTCCCAGACGGGTGGAAATAAAAAGCCAAGGCTCATCTTGGCATGTGAGCGTAGTGCCGAATACAGAAACACATCAAAGTATGGAGTGAATAAGCATGGGATAGATATTAAGGGCCTAAAAATTAAGAAGAGAGATACCAGCACAAAGAAATGTGGATGCCCATTCAGACTTCAGGGAGTGAAGCTCTCTACTGCCGACGAATGGATGTTGAGAGTGACATGTGGGGTGCACAATCATCCAAGTGCACGTAATTTGGAGGGGCATTCGTATGCTGGTAGGTTATCCTCCGAAGAGGAAATTATGACGGTTGATTTGTCAGGAAGTTTAGTGAAGCCAAAAGAGATATTGAATACTATAAAGCGGAGAAATCCGCATAATGTCTTTACGATAAAGCACATATACAATGCACGGCAAAAACATAGAGTTGTTGAGAAAGCGGGGAGATCCGAGATGCAGTCTCTCTTGGCCCATCTGAATGATAGTGGGTACGTGGAGTGGCATACAAGCGATGATTCTTCCTTTTGCGTCCAGAGCATATTCTGGGCACACCCTTCATCTGTGGAGTTGTTGCGTGCCTTTCCAGAGGTCCTCATCATGGATTGCACGTACAAAACAAACAAGTATCGACTCCCGCTTCTAGAGATAGTTGGAACTACATCAACGGGTCTGACATTTGCATCGGCCTTTGCATATCTTCATTCTGAGTCGAAGTCTACCTTTGTTTGGGCACTAGATAAGCTGAAGAGCCTGATAGATGGGTGTATGCAGTCGCGCGTCATTGTGACAGATAAAGACTTGGCATTGGTTGATGCTGTGCACCATGTCTTCCCGACTGCTAAACACATGCTATGCAGATGGCACATCAGCAATAACATCATGGTCAATTGTCGTAAGATGTTCGAAACATTAGATAAGTGGAATTCATTCATGTCTTGCTGGCAGCTGGTAGTAGAGTCCCCTACCGTGGAGAAATATATCGAGAATGTGCAGTTTATGGAGCGCACTTTCCTCGCATATCCAAATGCCATTGCATATCTCAAGAATTCATGGCTGAATGGGTACAACGAGTCATTCGTTGATGCGTGGGTAGACAGCTACATGTATTTTGGGAACACAACTACAAACAAGGTTGAGAGTGCACATGCGAAGCTGAAAAAGCAACTTGGAGCATCTAATTGCAGCTTTCACACATCATGGGCCACGATACATGCGTTGCTTGAGCTCCAACGCACAAGCATCTTGGCTTCTTTTGAGAAAAGCAATCATATGGTGCAGCACAAACTCAAGCCGATGGTATTTAGAGAACTGCGGGGTTTCATGTCACATTATGCACTCGAAATGGTTCACACCGCGGCGATAAATGCAGAATCTGTAGGTCCGGACGAGGCCGCTTGTGGCTGCCAATTGCGGCGTACCCATGGATTGCCATGCGCCCATGAAATTGCTAGATATAAACTAGAAGGCCGAGCTATTCCTCTAGAGTGCATACATCCCCATTGGCGGAAGCTTGACATGACGTGCACCCCCATTAAGGTTGATCAAAAGCTCAAGCTCACAAGTAAGTATGATACTATCTCCCGCAAGTTCGATACCGTTGATAACCTTGGCAAGTTGCACATAATGAGAAAGCTCAAGGAGTTGGGTGCGCCGGAGTCTACCTATATCCTTGAGCCGGAAGTGAAAGTGAGCGCACGTGGTCGTCCAAGTGCAAAACAAAAGAATGTTGAAGCCTCCACAAAGCGTGATCCATCCGCATTCGAGTATGTCTCATCACAAACTAAAAATGAAATTCAGATAGATGCTACTTCCGTACCTACATCAAAGGGCAAAGTAAAGAAAGAGAAGAAGGCTAAACAAAGAGTGGTGCGGTCTCAAACACAAAAGGCTCCAAATGCAGTCTACGGATTGTATATAGGACATTTCCCGGCTGAGTTGGGTCCTTACATTGAGCATATCATTGATGTGAAGGCGGATGGGAATTGTGGCTTTAGAGCAATTGCCGGTCTCATGAACCTAGGGGAGGATAATTGGGCCCAAGTGCGAAGGGACCTGCTTGGTGAGCTGCTAGCTCACTCCGAGTCCTATGTTGGCATGTATGCGGAGAGGGAAGGAAGTGTTACCGAGCTCAAAGCGAGACTGGCTTATTATTTGGACTACCCTCCGGAAGAACATTGGATGACTATGCCCGACATGGGTCCTCTCATTGCCTCACGATACTCTGTAGTGCTTATTCACATCTCCATGCGCCAATGCCTGACATTTTTGCCGCTCCGCAGTCCGCCGCTTCCAAAGCCCATGCGGACAGTCATTGCACTTGGTTACATGCCGGGCCACTTTGTCATGTTGCGTCTACGCCATGGATGTCCTATGCCACCTGTAGCCCGTACCTGGATTAGAGCTCATTCAGGACTTGCTGAGGGTTGGAGCGATTATCAGACCGAGATTAACCATTTCCTTCATATCGTGCCGTCAACAGTTGCCACAAGGGAGACGATTGATATCGGTAGTGACTCGGACATTTGAGACACATGCATAGGTAAGACTTGTTTATAAGTACTCATTATTTCTAAATTATTTATGATCTAATTAAAAGTGACTAAGTTACTTTGTCTCAACTGCAGGTTTTATGATGTATGGCCACGACGGTTTACTTGGCATCTTCACTTTGGTCATGTATTGATCATGTATGGCCACGACGGCTTTAGTGGCGTAGTGTATTACACTTATGTATTTCAATTTCGATCTCGCAATGTTTATTCCAATTTCGATCTCCTAATAACAAACTTGTAATGTTATTCAATCAGGATCTTGTATTATTATGAAATCAGGATATTGTAAGTTCGGGTTTTAAAATCCAGGATCCTGGGTTAATTTCGGCTTTAAAAAACCGAATCTGTGCCAAAATTTCGGTGTTTTAAAGCTGGATACCTGGGCATATTTCGATCTTAAAAAACCGAACTTATCTGTTACAGGTCAGTGAACTTCAAAGTGCTGACGAGCAAAACCTGTACAACACATCTTACATCAACTAAAAAACATCCCACATTATACACATCCTACATGTTAACATTAGTGATGAAATATAGGAGAAAAACATCTTACATCAACTATAAGTCAAAATATCAACTACAAGTCTCAAAACATCCCACATAGAAGTCTCAACACAACATATATTTTTCTGTCAGTTGTCCCTTGTTCCGTTTCCTCTCCCTCGTCCTCCTCTTCCGCTTCCTTGGTTCCGATAATATCGTCTGTGATCGCCGCGACGTCCATGCACGATGGCACTAATCTCCTGCATTCGGCCCTTGAGCTCTTCGGAACTGAAGTCTGCGTCGTGAGCAACAGTGTCATCAACGATCACCATAATACGGGCAATCTGCAATTGAACAAATAGAAAGTATCATATTTGTGTGTCAAAAAGTACATTCGAGCTTAATATTCACTTACTATAGCATTCGGATCATGTGGAGGCCGATTGGGTCGACTTGAAGGTGATTCAGGGTTTTGTACCCTCACGTGGGAGACGATTCTATACCATCCCATATATTCCGGCACGCACTCATGTGGGGTCCGGGCTACTTGGGTATTCCTTGCTGCCCTAATTGTGTGGTCAGTCCACTGCTTCCAAAACCCCTTTTCGAAGTTGTAAATCCTCGAATATCCTCTTCCACACTTTCCGGACGCCACAGATTGATATGCGGGTGGAATTGGTCCATTTGGTATAATTTAGACAAGCTCGAACTGACGAAGAACCCTATCAGGATGATACGGCTCGACATGCTCCATGCCATGCAATGTGCTATAGAAGAAGGTGATGTCTTGTCGCGCCCCGACCCGCAGAGCGCAACCGGGCCGGGGACGCGAGGGGGAGAGAACCTACAACTACAGCCTCAACTGGCGGAAACAGTTGAGACTAAAGCCCAGCTGGCGAAAACAGCTGGACGGCACAGAGAAAGAGCGGAAGCAAGCTAACTAAACAACTATTAACATTTATTACAAACCAGCAATAAAAAGTTAACAGGGTTTAGTACAAAAGCTACAAGGGATCACAGTCCCCAAAAAAAAACCACAACACCCACCGGGGTCTCCGCGAACGCACAGACGAACCCATCCTGACCCTCAGACATGGTCAGGATCCGGAGCGCTACCACGAGACGATCGAGGGGGTAACACTGGGACAGAGCGGCCACCTGCACCTGCAACAAACACAGTCCAGGTAGGCATGAGCAACAGCTCAGCAGGGTCCTACTCTACAACTCCCACGCACAAGGGTAAAGCAACCGGACACACTCTGATGCCAAGTACCGAGGCTTGCCAAGGATCCCACAATCCCATCAATAACCCGAAGGGTTCCTGTCCTAGGTGCGTATCTCCGATAACGCCACTGCTCAGGGGTGGGCGACTCTGACATTCCCTGACACAGGGTGGACACGACGCAACCAGTAGGACCCCCTTCTCCAAGCGGGATCTCCGCACTTGGCGGAACAACCGAAGTTAAGACTACCATCACTCGGTACTCTAAGCAGCAGAGTCAACACAGACCCAACCTACCCTAGCATGTCTAATGCACAGGAAAACAGGGCAGGATAAGTATGATAAAGCTGTAAACAACCAACACAGCAAAAGCACATCTTCGGCCCATTTATACTAAACACTCCCGAGGGTCATGACTCCCTCGGTTCACCACAAAGCGGTAAGGGCATACCGTCAGCCCATTTATTCTACACAACCCGAGATGCATCACTCTCTCGGTTCAACCACAAAGCGATAAGCATTCATGCATAGCTCACTACAGGATAAACCCCGAGGGTAAAACCGTAAAAACCACTTGCATACGAAGCCCCGCGGGCAAAACAGCACTTAAAGCAAGTAAAACCCTCTCTGCAACGAAAGAGATTGATCTCCTATAGCATGGAGATCGATCTTCCTCGAGGCTAGAAGCACCCGTCCTGGTCACCCCCAACAAGATCGATCTCCACCCATATGAAGATCGATCTTTTAGGTGACCCACGACGCACAGGCGCCAACCGCCAGGAGATCGATCTTCCTCCCAGGGAAATCGCTCTCACTCGGGCGGGTTGAGCCACCCCGACCAAGATCGATCTTTCCCCAAGAGATCGATCATGATTGGGTTCACGCCGGCGGCCGGACGGCGAGGAACACCGCCGAAAACCGCCACCATACCTCACCATTCTAGGTGGGATGGTAGATCTCAGAGCCACGAAGCTACTCATGGCTTCAAAACCGGGAAAGAATGACTCCACAAGGAGATCTAACAAGAAATCAAAACCGGATTTAAAACCCTCAAACAGCCGGAGTTTTAGAAGAAGAACCCTACCTCTTCAACGCAGCTTCGATCCACAAGTCCTACCCCAGGACCTTCCTCGCCTTGTCACGAACCCAACGAGCCTTCAAGCTCCCGAAAAGGTGGCTGGAGGAGGAAGAACGGCGAGCGAAAGCTCTCAGCCGGAACAGGGGAAAAACAGAGCCGCGAGGAAGAAGAAGAGAAGAAGAAGAAGAAGAAAGGAAGGGGGAAAGGGGCGGGTAAGGCCGGGGGAAAGCCGGCTAAAACGGGGAAAAGCTGGGGGAGGGGAGGGAACCCCTGACAGGGGAAGCGACGTCCATCGCCGTGGCCGTCCTTCGGAAGCCACCGACAAGGACTTCCAGGCACAGGGAGATCGATCTTCATGGCCATGGAGATCGATCTTCCTCGCCCAGAACAGCGACCACTCAGGCACAGAGAGATCGATCTTCATTGCCATGGAGATCGATCTCCCTTGCCCAAAACGGCAACCTTGGGCCGAGACACAAGCCCAAGCCCAGGACTACCGAAACAGGGTCCACCTAACCTTTCTAAGCAAAAACAATCATCAACCAAGGTTTGTGTGTGCACAGCCAGTGTGAAACGACTGCCAAGGCGCAATTTCCCCAAATTGCCCTTGGGATCACAACAAGCCAAAAGGGAAAAGAAGGGCAGGTCCTCACATGTCTTCATCAGAAAATTGGCCCCTGCGATCAGCATATGGATCCCATTCCACCTACAAACAATGCAGAAAATGAAATCAAGTCTTATAAAAAAAAATAAAACACAGCTATAACTGACAACTCACATCCTCCTCCATCAGTTCATCCAATTTCTCACGCATTTCTATGACTTTACTGGCATAGTTACCACCACTTCTGTTAGGGACCCATAGTCGCACGCGTGGCTGGTCCGGCGTAAAACTGGGATTGCGGCTGCATGACACAATTGTCGGCAGATGATCATATGTCCAGGCCTGCACAAAATTAACAGGAATGAAGATAAACAGTCATATTTGGTATAGAGTATTAGAAAAATAGATGCATATCAATAAGTGATGTATCTTACCTCCAGTAATGTAAGATACCCGCCTATTTGTTTTGTGGCCCATCTACTGGCGGTCCCCAGATGTCGATATAAGTATGCCAATGCTGCAGCCCCCCATGCGTACCGGCTAGCCCCACTCACATGTTTGAACGCAACAATGTATCCCACATGTACCTTATCCGTCGACTTATCACAGAAGAGTGTGCAGCCTATTAGGAAAAGCAAGAACGCCTTCACTGAACATCTCATGCCGACCTTTTCAATCGTGCATTCATCCCTAAGCCAGTTTAAACTAACTGACCCTTTGCTATCTTCCAACTGCTTATAACAATTCTGATAGTGGACCCCCAGCTCTTCACACATCAGCTGCGCTGCCTTCCTAGTGTCCATCTTGTGCAGCTCTACAGCTTCTCCCTCCACAGAGATGCCTAGGATGGTCCTCACATCCGCAAGCGTGATGGTCATCACCCCGCAAGGTAGGTGGAAGGTGTTCGTCTCCGGCTGCCACCTCTCAACCAATGTAGACACGATCACCTTGTTGATCGTAGGATATGTGCAATCGACGAGCGGTCCTAGTCCCGAAGAGTCGACAGCCGTCCTAAATTCGTCGGACATTTTGCTTGCCCAGTGTTTGACCCTATGCGCGTGGGTGATGCATTTCAGGGGGCCGCGTTCCTACATCATGACAAGTCGATAAGAAATTCACTCCATGATGACAAAAAAAAAATAAAACTCAAATGAAAGTCCAGAACTATACCACTCCACGCCATATGCGGTATGCGACATGGGACCTGAACATCGTAAGGACCGTCTCATCTTGTGGTCCACCAGGGATGGGGCCACTTGTATCAAACTCATCCTCATCCGCTTCCTCATCGCCACCCTCGTCACTGTGCTCACCACCACCCCCATCAGTTTGTTCATCTGCCTCAGCTGTCTCCTTACCTCTTCCGTCATATCCTTCGGCCTGTTCCTCTTCATCATCCTCAGCTGCATCCTTACTTCCTTCCTCACTCAAGTCTTTGGCCTGTTCCTCTGCCTCAGCTGGCTCCTCACTTCTTCCCTCATAACCTTCTTCGGCTTGTTCCTCTGCCTCAGCTGGCTCCGTACTTCTTCCCTCATAAGTAGCCGTCCGTCGCCACCGCTCAGATGCCGTGGGTGGGTTTCGGCATTTACTTGTTGGAGCGGTCGACGAGCTCTCCCCAAGAGCTGCAATTTCAACAGTGGAATTCATAATTGGTTTAGAAAATACACATCCACAACGATAGAGAACAAAAGGAGAGAAGTATAGTCAAGATCTCTCAGTTAAGTTCGGCTTTGAAAAGTCGGACATGATCGGCTTGTAAAAGTCGGAAAACAACCCAACGTTCGACTTTTTAAAACCGAACATAATAATAACAACCTCGACTTCTAAATACCGAAAACCAAACATGATTTCAGCTTTTAATAACCGAAACATAATGGAAATCCGGATTTGTAAAATCGAAGACATACCAAATATTCGGATTTTGAAAATCGAATCAGATGAATGGTAAAAAATTTATAGATGAGTACCTTTCTTCGCGATTGCGGCTGCCTCAGCTGGCTTCTTCCTTCTTCCCTCATAACTCTCCGTCCGTCGCTGCCTCTCAGATGCCGTGGGTGGGTTTCGGCGTTTAATTGTTGGAGAGGTCGACGGGCTCTCCCCAAGAGCTGTCATTTCAACTGTAGAACATATTTGGTTTAGAAAATACACATCCACAACGATAGAGAACAAATTAAATCAATGTTCGAATTTTTAAAATCGAAGAATGCACAGATGAGTACCTTTCTTTCTGATTGCGGCTGTCAGTTTGGTGGGCCTCTTCGACATCTTGGCTACCGTCCGATGGGGTCTTGCCAAGTACGAGGAAGAAGAAGAAAGAGACGAAGCGGCGGAGCGGCGGAGCGGCGGAGCACCGCGGCGGATGATCGACTTGAAGGAGCGATCGACTTGAAGGAGCACCGCGACGTGAAAGGGGAGGATCCGGCGGAGCTTGAAGGGGGAGAGCCGGTGGCGAGATGAGGGGGTAGTCCGGGGAGGCGATGGCGGCGCTTGAAGGGGATCGGAGAAAGGGACCAAACGAGAGCGGTGTAGGGCTTGAGAGCGGTGTAGGGCTTGTAAGGGTAGTTAAGGGAGAAATTGAAAAAATAGGCGGTGTATATAGCAATTGTGCTGGATTTCAAAGTAAGTTGCGGTGTACTTAGTAAAGGCGGTGTCCTTAGTAATTTTGGCGGTGTCGATAGACCGACCCTTTAGTATGAGATGAGCTATAAACGGGAAGCAGGGAATAGCTAGGAAGCTGCACTTTAATTATTTCTAAACCAAGCGAAGGTTGGGTCAGCCTGTGCCCTCGCCAAAACGAACACTTAAGGGGCTAGATGTGGCCTGCTGCTTGGCTGACCATTGTTTCGACGAGACCAGAAAGTCAAGCCTAGATCGGGCCAAGGCCACCCCTAGTCTCATGGTGTTCATGAGAAGAACTTCAAAAAGCTTCTCTGGATTAATCATGTGGGAGACTAAGGTAAGCTTATGTCCACTATCATGGATCTCTCGCAATTAGCTGGAGGCGAAAGAAGGGATTTGAAGGTGGAAGAAAAGGCATGATATTTTCTCCATTACACCCTGCTATAAATTAACTCTTGCGATGAAAAATAGGTTTTAGTTTGGATGTTTGCTGAACAAAAGAACAGCCAGTACAGGAAACTATGAAAGGGGACGAGGATGATCCTTCATTCCTAGGAATTGTATTGCCAAAAGAAAAAATTACCGTAACTGGCATGGCACATGCTATTGGCATGCTGTCCGTACTGGCATAGAGCTTCAAGCGTCCAACACGGGCGTTCAACCCGTATATTAAGTAATTTGGATAGATAAGGAGGTTGTTTGCCCAACTAGAAACGGAAAAATTGCTTTTAGGCATCAACTATCAAAATATACTATAGAAACTAGCAATGTATTCCGTACAAGATGCATAATATATATAAGCTTGGAGTCTTTTAAAAGTGTACGTGGATCAATATAATAAATGATACTCATACACTTTTCATCGTCTCCGCAAGTGATAATGAGCTGGTCCTTGTATGATGCCCCTCGAAATTTTCACAATCTCTGATAATGCTCAAATTTTGTATATCGCGAATGGCAGACATCAACCCCATGGAGAGATTACTATAGCGAAAAAGCTCCTTCTTAAACACTGCCTGCTTGGGGGGGAGATACATAGTAAACCTCTATGGCTGTGGGCCTTGTGGCAGATACAACAATACAGAGGAATTCTATACGACTGTGGGCCTTGTGGCTGTTACAGAGGATATCAGTATGCTGAAGATGACAGCTCGCCATAGCACTGTATCGGTGTTTCTCTGGCTGGTGGAAACCATAGGAAAAGGATGGCTCTCACAAGGACAATAACTGTAAGTACTGTGACGCAGTTAATGCAACTTACGATATGCATTTGATCAATTTGATCTAAGTAAATGTAAAATCTTGGCCAAAAGCTTAAGCGACTCATACTTTGGATGCAGTTAATTCATTGTTGGCATACCATACCTAAGATACCATTTTTAATTTACAAGGAATTCTGGTATAATAAAATCAGGATGTGACAATGTTGTATATCCTTCCCTTCCCTTTCCTTTGATTCTTTTATCTGCTTTCTGTTGTTTTGATTCTTTTATATGCTTCCTTTCCTTCTCAATTTCCTCCTGATGTTTATTTCACTGCAGCCAAACATGTCCAAAGAGGTAGTTTACATTTTGGTACTTGATTTCGTGGAATACTGAAATCTAGATGAATTGGAATGTCAGTCCTCGTGGAAACTAAGGCTGTTTGGTTGTAACCAACGACAACATTTCAATGTAAGAAGATATATTGGCAAGTTGAAGCAAGAAATTAAGTGATCAAAGCTGATCTGGTGTTTAGCATTGCTGTCAATCTTTTGTCATATAGATATTACTATAGAATAGGCCAGTATCTAGTATCTGGATTTAGCAGTAACTCACATCTTGATTATGTTATGTTTTCCTTCCCTTTTGTCAATGAAATCTTGTTTGCAGCCAACTCTCTAGAATTTAAATATACTGTTCATATGATATATCATGAAGCATTAGATCTTAGCTTCTAAACACCACCTTCCAGCTAGGACGTTATTCTCTTTGTCTTACAGACTTATTTTACATATTAGCTCACAACTAGAAGATACATTCCGGATGATGCAATGACCAGAGTGTCCGATAAATCGGAGGGAACTAAGGTCGCTGGTGGTTACCATTAGCAAATACCAAGTCTCATATGGAGACGCTGTTGGGGACTCCCCTTCCTGTGAGTCCACCGACACCAGTATAATTTGAGGTGCTTGGATAGAGCAATGTGTATGGCACCTTCACCGGTCCATTTCTGTTCTTCAAACTCTTATCTTGGTTCATGGCGATAATCTTGTTCTCAATTTCTACCAGCTTCTCACCAAACCGCTTGAATGCAGCCAGTGCCTTCTCATCTGAGGTCCACTCGGCTGTGTCTCGCTGGCCAAGATAAACTTCATCCGAAGAATGCCTCGACAAAATCTCGATCAAGGACACACCAATGATGGTCTGGAGCTGGCTAGTAATAGTCTTCAGGAAGACACCGTCAGGATTGCTTTTGAGCTGTTCGTATTCATGTGTTCCAGGCTCAGGCATGAACCTTCGGCTAATGGTCGGGCGATTGGGGAGGTAGCCGGCATAAGGATACTGGCCAAAGTTGACGGCAGCATGGAGTGCGGATGCCACCCAAATAACGGTGGTGCAAACATTGGTCAGTTCGGATACTTTATTCATTTGAGGCCACCAAGTCTCATCCTTCTTGTCTCCATGACCAACCTCACGCACTTCCTTCCACCATGCTTGCAACTCCGTATCAGCTTGGATCACAGTATCAGTAGGATAATAGATGGAACAGTACTCCTCGACCCATGTATGGATAGCAGACCAAATGGCGAGCCCATCCACAGCATAGGGGTAGTCCTTGATCAGCAAGCGAATGTTGTTCGGCTGGGTTGAGTCCTCGACGGCTACTCCTCTAGAGAATCAGAACAGTGGTTTCATCACGAATCACAAATAAGAAAGTGGAAATTTTGCTATTCTAGATATTAGGGGCTTGCAACTTGTTGTACCTTTTGAGGAGATCAGCCGGGAGACCTTGCTCAGTAAGCTTCCAGTTTTTATACACGACAGCGGACATCTCCATAGCATACTTCCCTGGAAAGACTGTTGATTCAAGGACACCGCCGGCGTTGATGAGGATCTGGCGAGCCAGGGCATTTATGTTCATTGTGTCACGATAATGGGGGTGGAGGAGCTTGTGGACTGGGTGCATCACGCTGAGCTGCCGGTTTGTTGCAATAACAAATGGTTCGATAACTGCATGTGTGTTCAGCCTGAGATAATATTGAAAGCTAGTTAGAACAAGGGAGTTGCACAAATTAAATTTTTTGGTATGAAAACTATTAGTGTCATTCATCCTGTGTTGGAAACTAAGCTTTTTTACACATCTATGAACGACATCATGTATTGATCAAGGACTTAGGAGTTGAGCTGTTTATGAATCTTTCTATGTATTCATGGTTGGACGTGTATGAGAATATACGGAACTTATGAAACTCATCTTACAGACTGTCATTCCGTACCAGTGGCTGATGAGCTGGTGGACACCAGAATCATTCACGGCAGCATAAGCTTTTGCCAGCTGCCAAATTGATCCCTCGACGCCATGCTGGGCTGGTGTGAAGACATGGCTGATGGCACCATGCTGCTCTCCATCTGAGTGGGGTAAGCTCAACTCAATCACCAAAGGCTTTAAAGTGCCATCATCTTTCAGCAACAACAAGGTCCTTGAGGCATAAATCTTGTTGGATGTGGCATTGATGCGGTTGAGGTATGGCATTAAGGTATCATGGTGATCCATGATGAATAGCCTGTTGTTCTTCAGCGCCTGATCAATTGAAATTTCACATGATTGCCAATGTCTTCAAAATTCAGTGCACTTGAAGCTAGTTAATGTACTCTTTGAGATGCAGTGGATATGGTTTTTACCTCATCTAGTGTTAGGCCTTCCAAGTTATTCTCAATGTGAGCTGCTGTTATTTTGCTAGTATGATCACCATATGCTGTGGGATCCAGCTTACTGGTTGGAGGGAACACCTGAAAATTCCTAAATTTTCTTAATTCCAAATTCAATCAAGAACAAAAAATACCAATTGCAGTGGTTCACTATGTTTACCTGAAGACGGCTGATAATGACAGGGTTCACACCAGCTAGCATCTCTCGACCAAATTCTTCATCAGTTCTCCATGCAAACTTATCCTCTGAAGTAAATTACACAAGTATGATATATATTTCAATATTTGATTATAACAGTCTTCTATGTTCTTTTTTCTTGTCTATTGTATAGGTATATACCTTTGATAACTTGGGGTATAGGGAATTTGAGCAGGTGCTCGCCATCTGTGCGCACCAGCTCCTTTATCATCTCAAAGGGGATCCTGTCCTTGATTTCCTCGATTGCAGGAACGTACGGTAGCTTCAGACCACCCTCATAGAGGTTCAACACATCTTGGAACGAGTCAAACTCAAATGGTGTCTCATCGAAAATAGCCTTCAACGTCGGGAGCAAAGCTTGTACGAGAGACTTGAGAGCGTATCCAAGGAAGTCCGCCATTTTGAGATGCCCGAACCGCTCGTCCCGGGGTACGTAAATGTCCAGGCTGAGCAGCGGCAATCTGCTCTCAGTTTTAGGATCTGCAAGAAATCATTATATGGAAGTTCAAATTAGATCTAAAGTTTGGTAATGCTATTATGAAAAGTCATGCAAAGAGGAGGTTCTGTGGTTTAAAAGTACAAGCAAGGAGCCATTCTAGCAAGGATCTGATGATTCAAAAGACCGTATAGAGATTTTATTCAGACAACATAGTTGTACCTGTCTTTGTGGGAGGTCGCCCTGTTCGACCTCGACGAGGGTAAGGGAACTCTTTCGATCCCCCGAGAACAGGTCGCATGAAGCCTGCGCCCTTGTCTGGCTGGCCAAGATCATTGTAGTAAGCGTAGCCGTAGACCCTGTCATGCTCTTGCAGCTGCCCAGTGACATCATCCCCTTTGAGATGCAGGAGCTCTTGCTCTCTGTATGGCTTCAGGGCCTCTGGAGTCTGCCCTGGGAGGTATGTCTGCAGCAAAGTTTCTCCTTAAAATCTTTCCTTTTTACATGGGAAGTACTAGTCAGGTTACAATTTTTCTATTATGACTAGATCTTCAACAGGGGATTAGGCATTGACTACTCCTTGTTTGTGTCCTAACTCTGTTTTCTTAGTTTTTTTTTCCCTGTCCTGTTTTGATCTTTTTTCCTTTTGTTTCTGTTCTCAGCCCCTTGGGCTTATCTAATAATAATAAAAAAGACTAGATCTGATTTCTCAAAGGTAATTTTGGCCTATATAGATTGTAGAGATCATGAGTTGGACTATGCTACATTAGTTGCTAATGTTGTTACCTATTATTAACATCTGATTTTATACAGGTCAACTGCTCTATATATTGGTGAAAGATTTCAAGACCCAGTGACCAAAAAGGTTAGTTTACAGCATTCTCAATGAAATAGAGTTGTAGATGCTCACATCATTGGCGAAGAATACGCGGTCGTACTTATACATGGCAACTGGGTAGACCCAGGAATTGCAGACGAAATGGATGTGGCTTTTGCCGGGAAAGCCCTCGAGAGTGATGGTCTTGAGGTAGAACTCGTCGACATGGTTGTTCTTGACGATGATTGCACCAGGGACGCCGAGGCTGTTGTCCCAGTACAATGTAGCAGTGAACTTCGATTCACCGGCGGCTATCGATGTCAAGTTTGTTATCCACTGCTCCAGGTATGCCATCTCCCCGACTTTCCCTCGGTTTCCAAGGTCTGCACCAGAATCATAGTGCACATATGCTTAGAACTAGACAACTGTTTCAAATATCCGACTGCTAGATGGACCTTCCTAACGTTGAGCAGTGAATCAAGCAGTCAACTACAAGATCTATATATCTATTTGTAAAGAATTTTTTCTTTTTTTTTTGTGTTAGTACCTCAACAAATAAAGAAAAGTCTATTGGTCTATTTACATGAGCAGAGATTTTTTCTCGCTTAAATCTCTGCTACAAAAAACCTGTTTCCTCTTCCAGTACTAGCTGTTTATAGTTTTCTATAGAAATGGTTAAGCTGAAGCTAAAAAGACACGATTACCTGGAAAAGGTAACAATTCTTACCATTTTCTTTTCCCTATACTGCCTAAAAGTTGGAAGAAGACCCATAAAGCTTAACGAAGAAAAAAAAAAGGTTAGGGAAACATTTAATTCTGCTTTTAACTCAGATTATAATTCTCTTGCTAAGTTCCTATGCTTACTAGTCAAGATCTCCGTACCAGTATTCTTCTCTTTTCTGACCAGAATTACTTTGGCCAAGATAGTACGTGACTACCATTATAGCGACCTCATCGTCGCCGGCGTCGGAAATAATTAGTGGAGGATGACTTGAAAAAAGAAGAAAGAGATGGTTGATGATGGATAGGAAAGCTCACTTGGATCGCCGACGGTGGAGCTGACGAGCTGAAGAGAGACACCCTTGCCTAAGAACTCGCTGAGTCGGTCGAGGACGGAGGCGTTGAAGTCGGTGAAATCCAGGACGCTCTTCTTCATCAGCACCACCGTGGCCTGCAACTTCGCCATACCTACATGCTTGTTTCCGGTGAACGCGTCCACGATGTCGTGAATCAACGACGCCATCTCTCTCTCTCTCTCTCTCGCTGTCTCGAGTGGACCTTGGAATGCTTGAGGGGTGTGTGTGTTTGAGAGATGGCCGGAGAGGTGGGTGGGTTTATATAGAGGGAGAGGAGGGTGAAGGAGAAAAAATTGATGTTGTAAAATGTGAAACATGTAGCCAAAGAAATGGATGACCAATTGTTTTGGTAACTACCGATAGAGTTAATGAAGGTGGAAATTTTCTTTCACCCATGTGATGATATTTTTTGTCTCGTATGTACTCAAATGCCTATTTGCTGATGGATGAAGTAGAGATCAAAAGAGAGATCATTATTCATCTAAACCTTTCTCCTTCTGTCTCTCTAATCTCTCTTCTATTAAGTTAATAGTAGTAAGATGTGTGTTTATCTCTTAACACATATACACAACACGTTATCAGCACGAGACTCTACCATGTAGAGGAAAAGGAGAGAATCAGTCAGTCTGATCATGGCTAGCTTAGTGAAGTTGGAGTTCCTCCCCCTGGATGTTACCGGCAGTAACTATTTATCCTGGGCGCTGGATGCTGAACTCCATCTAAATGTTAGAAACCTGGGAAGCACTATTAAGGAGGGGAATGTAGCCACGCCAAATGAAAAAGGCAGTGCCATTATATTTCTCCGTCACCACATCCACGAAGACCTGAAAAATGAGTTCCTCGCTGTGCGGGACCCACTAGACTTGTCGAAAAACATAACTAATAGGTTTCAACACTTAAGAACTATTGTCCTCCCCACTACCCAATACGATTGGATGCACCTACGCCTTCAGATTTTTAAGACCGTTAGTGAATACAATTCAGCTCTCCACAAAATCACCTCTCAATAGAACCATGTGGACAAACCATATCCGACCAAGACAAACTTGAGAAGACATTCACCACCTTCCACGCCTCGAACCTGATTTTACAGCAACAGTATAGGCAACGTGATTATAAGAAGTATTCTAAACTGATTGATGCCTTACTTAGAGCTGAGAGACAGAACCAAATTCTGTTGAAAAATCATGAATCCCGTCCCTCTGGCTCTGCTCCATTTCCAGAAGCAAATGCTAATACCTATCGTGGACACAGTCATAGACGTGGTCGTGGCCGTGGACGCGGACGAGGCCGTGGTCATGGGCGAGGTAATGATAGGTTTCATTATTATCGCGAAAGATACAATGCCCCTCAACCCCTCCCTAAAAATGATCAAGTAGGGAATAGAAAAAGAAAATAACCTTTTTTTTATTAGATAAGCCCGAAGGCTGGGTTACAATGTTAACAAGATGCAGGCATTCAGGGGGCAGGAATAGCCCACCGAGCCCCCGCCGCCGCCCTATGGGCAAATACATTCATTTCCCTAGGGATGTGCACAAAACAAGAGCTAATAAATTGAGAAGAAGACCACCAAATTTGTTTTAGAACAATCTGTAGCTCGCGTGGCCATGCAAACCTCCCATTTATATATCCGATCGCCAACAGCGAATCGGATTCAACAACAATCTTGGTTAAACCACGTCGTCTTGCCTCCCTCAATCCCCTGTCGATCGCCAAAAGCTCAGCTTCAACAACTGAGCCTACATGCACACATTCATGATAAAGCCAATAAGGAGGTAGACCCAGTTCGGTATAGCATACTGCACCCAGCCCAGCCTTTCCATTCACAAAAGATGCATCGGTTTGTAGGATTGGTGCCAAACCGGGGGTAGAAGTTGTAGCTGGGTTACCTCTCGTTGGCCGGTTAGTCAACATAAATTCCTTGTATTGCCTTGATATTAAGCGAGCAAGTTCAACTGGAGTATTTCTCGCTTCACCAAAAACCACTGCATTTCTTTCCTTCCACAGCCACCACATAGTGTAGGCAGTCCAGCACTTCTTCACGTCTAGCCCCGCCTTTGGAGAAGTCGCAAACAAATTCTAGCAATCATTGAAATTTTCCAATGCCTCCCCTCCCCTGCTAACAATCCCCCAAACATCCAGAGCATAGCTACAGGAGAATAAGATATGCTCTGTTGTTTCAACCTCCTCTCCACATCGCAGACATAATGGGGTTGGAATAGAGCCAAAACGCCAAAGAGCTGCAGCTGAAAGATTCCTGCCATAGAAAAGCTTCCAGAGAAAAAAGAGAACCCTCGGTCCAGCCGGTGACTTCCACAGGTTGATCTAGCCGGCGCTTTCTTCCTCCCCAACCCAAGACCTCGCAGACTGAGAGGAAAGAGAGAGGAAAATAGAAGAAGTAGTGAGCTGTTCAGAGGGGTGGAGAGCCCACGATGCCCTATCAGATGTCTCCGGTCTGATTCGAAGGATCATCTCTGCCAAGTCCGATTGGAACAAACGATAGACCTTGGCCTCATCCCATCGCCCGTTGGAGTCCATGAGGTCACCCACCCGCGGATTCCCCGTTAAGAGATCAGAGTGGATAGGAGAGAGGGAGCATACCAGTGGGAGATCCAAGACCTAGCTATCTTCCATGAGACTTATAGAACTTTGAGTACCAAGATGCCAGCGAAGCCCTTGTCGAAGCTCCCTCACTGCAAAACAGGACCTTCGCCAGTGAGAAGAAGATCACGCCGGCATGGTTCCTACTGGCAGCTTCCCTTCCCATTTGTACTTTGATTTACTGATCTTTGACCATATGGATGAAGGATGGTACATTAAATCTGCAACCCTGCGAATTCTCAGCGCCCTTTGCCACACATGGAATCTGCGTAGACC
Source organism: Narthecium ossifragum (assembly GCA_963920575.1). Taxonomy (NCBI): domain Eukaryota; kingdom Viridiplantae; phylum Streptophyta; class Magnoliopsida; order Dioscoreales; family Nartheciaceae; genus Narthecium; species Narthecium ossifragum. The sequence continues at coordinate 8,734,409 of OY986972.1, forward strand.
GAGCCCTCCCTGTTCCTTCGGAGTGCAGACCCTCGCCCATGAGACCCTTACTGCCTTCTTGCCGTTCCAAAGAAAATTTCGAGCAATGAGTTCCAAATTCTTCAGCACCGACGATGGAACTTCGGTTGCCATGAACGAGTGTGTTGGCAAGGCTTGCAGGACCGACTTGATCAGCATCACCCGACCCGCTCCTGCCAGCTTTAGGGAGGTCCAGCCATTGAGCTTCGCCTGAAAGGACTCCACCAGCTCATTGAAATATATTGGCTTCAGCTTCTTCCCATCAACTGGCACTCCCAAATATCTGAAAGCTCCACTTGTATCTGGGATCCTCAGCTTTCCAGTAATGCTTCTTCGTAGATCAGCATCAACAATTGGAGATATTCTGATTGTAGATTTAAGAGGGTTGATCTCCAATCCCGACATCTCCCGGAACCGATCAAGGATCTCCACGATCCTCTCCGCTTCAGACAAGGTTGCCTTTGTCACCAGCAGGCAGTCGTCTGCAAAAAGAAGATGGGAGTAGATGGCCGGATCTCTATAGTATTTGACTCCCCGGAGTCCACACCTGCCCTTGATCAAGCACGACAGGACTTCCTGCACTAGGAGAAAAATATAAGGGGATAGGGGGACTCCTTGGCGGATGCCCCTAGAAGCTGTGAATCGGTCGGAGATTCGACCGTTAATAATGACAGCAAAAGAAGGAGAGGAAACACAACCCATCACCCACGAGATCCATACTGGAGGGAACTGCATGGCCGCCATCACCTTCTTCAAAAACTCCTTCGAACGCTATCGTAAGCAGAACGGATGTCCACCTTGACAGCCAACAGTGCCCTATGTAGAGAATGCAGCAACTCTTGAGCGGCTGAGATCTTATCGAAGATGCTACGATCCGAGATGAATGCTGACTGTTCTTGGCTAATTACATCCCCCAATACTCCCCGAAGTCTGCGACCTAGGATGGTGGTGATAATTTTGTAGCAGACGTTACACAGGCTTATAGGCCAGAAATCCTTGACCCTTCTTGGGTTTGAGACTTTCGGGATCAAAGACACTAACGTTTCATTCCACTCGGGTGGCATCTGACCAGTAAGAAAGAATTTTTGGATTAAGAAAACCAAATCTACTCCCAAAATATCCCAGAACTTCAAGAAGAATTCAATCGGTAGCCCGTCAGGTCCTGCACACTTATCCTTGCCCATAGACTTCAAGGCCGCCAGGATTTCCTCGACTTCCACCTCCACAATTAACTCGGCTTGGCTGGATTCAGACAGCACAGGTAACTCTGGCAGCACAAGATCTTCAGAATCCCCCACCTCTGTCCACAGGCTTTTGTAGTGATCCACTATTGCCCCAACCAATGCCCCTTGCACGGACACTACTTGACCATCATCCAGCACCAATTCAGCAACTTTGGATCGGTGCTTCTTGCTATTGGCCATCTTATGGAAGAACTTTGTGTTGCGATCTCCTCCCTTAACTCAGTTGAATCTGAATCGTCTACGCACAAATTCCTCTTGTCGCAGCAAGGAAGCTGTATGCCTATTCTCCGCACACCTCATCTCCACCTCCTCAGCTTCAGTCAACAGTCCCAGCTCTTCCTTTTCATAAAAAGCATGCAGCAAGTTTTCGGATTGCAAACCAACCTTGAACAAATCGGCCTCATCGCGTCTATTCCAGAGCTTTAGTGCATCCTTGATTTCCAACAAGCGCCTGGTGAAGACGTACTGTCTGGAGCCCCTCCCTGGTCTCCGCCATGCTCGAATAACTAGAGATCGAAACTCCTTCTCCTCCAACCAAAAATGTTCAAGTCTAAATGTCGTAGGCCCAGGCAATCGCTCCTCAGCAGTCAGAGATACCAGCAAAGGATTATGATCAAAGGAGAACCTCGGCAAGTGTCTCACCCCCGCTTGAGGAAAAGAGTCCTTCCAGCTTGAATTGCACAATCCCCGATCAAGATGCTCCAAAATCCGGAACGTCCCCTGCCTCTTATTAGACCAGGTAAACGTCGAGCCAACAAAACCCAGGTCAAGAAGAGAATTGCTAGATAAGAAACTGAGGTATTCCCTAACCCCACGATTCAGGCGAAATGGTCTTCCTCCTCGTTTCTCCGACGATGCTGCCACGACATTGAAATCACCCACAATGAGATGTGGGCGACCTTCCCTACTGATGCAAGAAAGATCCCTCCAGAGACGGCAGCGATCTTGTCGATTTCGAGCCGCATACACGGTAGAGACACACCACTGCAAGGTAGGACTTGAAATTAAACCATGGACCGCCTGGCAAGAGGACTGAAAGAAGGAGACAAAACCCAACTCAATCTTCCAAGCTGCAAGAATACCTCCCCTTCGGCCTTGGCACGGAACAAGGAAGACTCCCCAGCAATTACCCAGCAGAGACTTCACCTTCCCAATATCCTCCGAAAACAGACCAACCTCTTGCAAGAACAGGAGGTCCGGGAGATGTCAAGAAAAGAGCCGTCGGACAAATCGATGAAGCTTCCGAAAGCCCATTCCTCGACAATTCCAAGAGAGGATCTTTCATGGGTCACCCATGGCGGTGGAGAGTGGATCATCCTGCGCCGCCAGCCGCAAGACATCAAGCACATCGTCTTCATCACAGGACAAGTCCTCCAGTTCCTCATCCTCCTCATCCTCCAAGAAATCAAAAGGGCTCGCATCCGTCTCGGGTGCAAGGGCATGGATCAAGGACTTGAGGCTCTGGAGGTGTAGGGATTCCGCCGCCTCTAGAGAGCCAAAGGGGATCCAAACCTCTCCGTTGAGGGTCTAGTAGTTGCCAAGTGAACTTCAAATGAGATATCATGAAGGGTAGGAGGGGTATCCTCACCGTCCAGAGATTTCCCATCATCCACCCCTGGTTCCACCTCCACAGACATGCCACTCTCATCGGGATCAGCACCCCGAGCTGATTCAATCTCCTCAATTGCGGGCACCAAGGATGGATCCGGTGAGACAGGTTCCACCCACCCATCCTGAGTCACAATAGATTTGACTCGATTGGGGCTAGCCTCGTCACCAAGACCAAGGTCGAAAAAGCTAGCCTCATTCGATTCCAAATTTGAATTTGAAATAATAGTAGGTGAGTCCAGCTGTGCATCTGCTGCACGTCCAAACCTAGGCCTGGGTCTGACCCTACGATCCTAGTTTCAGCGACAAGTCGCCATTCTTGCACCGACCCTTCTCTGGTTTTCTTCCGGCGACGTTTCCTATTCCGGCGACGTTTCCTATTCCGGCGACGTTGCCACCTACCTCCCTCAACCGCCGTCCATACTTCCTCCCGGTTTTCGCCATTTGCAATGTTCATCTCCTTCACAGCTTCGGAGGTTGATCCACAGCTATGCCCTAACTTGCAGCAGCCCTGGCATACGTCAATCCCCTCAAAGGAAAACTTCTGAAAGAATCGAGGTCCAGACTCCCTCTTCACATCGATCCCCCTTTGGACTGGCTTGCTGAGTTGGATTCAGACACACACCCGGGCAAATCGACATCTAGATGCCTTCTCTGAGAAGAAATCCACCTTGAGTGGTGTTCCAATGGAACCTGCCAAGTGGAGGAGGTGGTCTTCACGGTGGAAGTCGTAGGGGAGGCCAGGGAAACGTACCCAGACTAGTTGGTAGTCCAACAACTCCTCTCCTGGCCTGAAGCCGTCCTGCCAATAGTAGATCATCATCTTCCTCCCTCCTACGTGCCAAGACCCGCCCGTGACTGCTCGAAGGCAATCCTCCTTACATCGAAAACTCACCACAAAGATGGTTTCAGCCACGTCGGCCACCATGGTAGGGGCAAACCCTGCCCACATCCAGTTGAGGCGATGCCTTAGTTCATCAACCCCCATCCGACCATCCAGCGACACATACATAGAAAGCTTTGCTAGCTTTCTCAGCTCCTCCTTGTCTTTGTCAGCGAAGACTAATACGTCCTCTTCCTTCGAAGGATGTGAATGGTTTGGTAGGTCCAGATTCTCGAGAAGGTCCTCGTGGTAGTGGTCAAGAAACTCGGGAACCAAGATACTTGGCCGATTCAAGGAAAGATTCCTCGGATTCGGCGGCTGACCCACCACATTCCCTTCCTAAGGGATAGCGCCAAGAATCTGTTGGGCTAGGAGTGATTGCATGCTGGTAAAGGGATGGAGTAATGGTTGTGGTTGTAGTAAAGACATGGTTTTGGTAGGTACCTAATTGGAAGAGAGGCTGGAAGTTGAGTAAAGGTAGTGGTGGGGATGACAATAACTGCGGAAGCTGTGGTGGATTTTGAGGGGCGAGATTCAGGGTGGGATTAGGCTGGGTTGAGTTCAGGCCAGGCGGTGGGGGATGTAGGGTATGTAGGGAACAAGGGGAGGGGAACAGAGCATGTCCGGGGGAGGGAGGGCAAAGGGAAAGCAGTGGTGATGGAGATGGAGTGCGACAAGGGGGCGGCGAGGGGGGGGGGGGGGGGAGTGCTCATCCCCACCTCAAACTCAAAAGAGAGAATTCCCTGAAGATGGAACCTCTGAGAAGAATGATGATGAATGCTACCAATGTGGAGGAAAAGGACGCTAGTCTCGCAACTGTCGTGCACCCAAGCACATTGTGGAACAACACACAGGAAGAGGAAAGAAAAAATGTGTTGAACCAAATTTTACAGATTTCGATGGCATGGTTGATATTCCCTTTCCTGAAGCCCCCATGGTTAGTACATCTCTGGATGTATCGGACTTCCTCGTAGGATCTGAGGAATGGATGGACACTGACTAGAAGTATGTACAGTTGTTTTCCTATGTATCTTTGAATGCTTTAAAGTTTATGCATATCCTATGAATGCATATATTGCTCTAATTGTTTCCCAGATGGATGGTGATACATGTCTTGCAGACAGTGCAACAACAAACACGATCCTCCAAGATTACTTCTCACAGTTAACATTAAAAGAATCAAATGTTAATACAATATCAGGTCCAGTAGACTTGATTGAAGGCTCCAGAAGAGCTACCATAGCTTTGCCAAGAGGAACAAAACTATTTATTAATGATGCATTATACTCCACTAGATCCAAAAGAAATCTACTCAATTTCAAGGATTTACGTCGTAATGGATATCATATAGAAACGATGAATGAAACTGGTGTAGAGTATTTGTGCATCACAGTTACAGTTTCATGCAAGAAGCATGTGCTTGAGAATCTTCCTCCCTTTTCTTCTGGTCTATATAATACGAAAATAAGACCAATAGAATCACATGCTGTGACGCACCGGAAGTGCTCTAATCTAAAGGAGTTTATGCTTTAGCATGATCGACTTGGTCATCTTGGCTCGATAATGATGCGTCGAATCATTGAAAATTCACATGGGCATAGCCTTAAAAAACAGAAGATTCTTTTACCCAATAAATATTCATGTGCTTCTTTCTCTCAAGGAAAACTAATAATAAGACCATCACCCTCTAAGGTCACCTCTGAATCCCTAAGTTTCTTGGAGAGAATTCAAGGTGATATATGTGGACCCATTCATCCCTCAAGTGGACCATTTCGATACTTTTTGGTCTTAATAGATGCATTCACACGATGGTCGCATGTATGCCTACTATCCACTCGTAACATTGCTTTTGCTAAACTTTTAGCTCATATCATTCGGTTATGAGCCCAGTTCCCATACTATCCCATCAAGACAATTCGTCTTGATAATGCTGGTGAGTCTACATATCAAGCATTTTTAGATTATTGTATATCAGTTAGGATAAATGTGAAACACCCTGTTGCACACACACATACTCAGAATGGCCTAGCAGAATCACTTATTAAACGTATCCAGCTGATAGCTAGACCATTGCTTAAGAAGTCCAAATTACCTGTCTCAGCTTGGAGACAGGTATTATTACATGCATCATCTTTGATACGAGTCAGACCATCGGCATTTCATAAATTTTCTCCAGTGCAACTTGTCTTTGGCCAACAACCAAATATTTCTCACTTAAGGATTTTTGGATGTGCTATCTATATTCCAATTCCTCCACCTCAGAGAACTAAAATGGGTCCTCAACGTCGACTGGGTATCTACGTTGGTTTTTATTCTCCTTCTATCATTAGGTATCTAGAGCCTTTAATAGGAGATTTGTTTAGAGCACGATTTGTTGACCGTCACTTTGATGAATAAGTTTTCCCACCATTAGAGGGAGATAAGAAGAAGCCAGAAGCTCAAAATGAAATTGTATGGAACAATTCGACGTTGTCTCATCTTGATCCTAAGACAAGTCAAATTGAACTCGAAGTTCAGAAGATCATACATTTGCAGAAGATTGCAAATCAGATGTCTGATGCATTTACTGATTCACAGCAAGTGATGAAATCACATATTCCAGCTGCAAATGCTCCAGCTTGGATTAATGTTCCTAAAGAGAAACCTGATGATCCTAAAGCATGTGAATCTAAGGCACGTCAGAAGCGTGGGAGACCTATTGGCGCCAAGGATAAGGTCCAAAAGAAAAGAAAGGCACAAAGGACAAACTGGCCATAAGGTTGATTCTCCTGAAGAGATTAACAAACCTGATGTTTGTATTCCAAATATGAATCGATTCAAAAAGACACCTCCCAAAGAGGTTCAAGCACCTCCCGATGAGGTTCAGGCATTTCCTGAAGAGGTCCAGATATCTGAAAATCATGGGATCTCAATAAATTGTGTGCAAACTGAGGAAAGGTCGAACAGAAATGAAACTGTTGTCGACAACTTATTTGCATATGCAGTTGCTCTTACAATAACCCAAAGTAATAAAGAGTTTGAGTCAAAATCCGTCGAAGAATGTCGTCGTAGAGTTGATTGGCCAAAATGAAAAGAAGCTATTCAAGCAGAATTGAACTCACTGGAAAAATGAAATGTTGTTTGTTCGTGGATAAAACGTCGATCTCGCGGTGGGCGACGGACACCTTTGAGTTGAGTCCGACGAGGATGCGCCGGCTGCTGGAGCGACGGAGAAGATGCACCGGGCCTTCTCTTGCCTGAGCGTATGAGAGGGCCTGTGGTCGGTGCTGGAGCGACGGAAAAGGATCACGGGATGCTCTTCTCCTGCCTTCTTCTATCTTCCTTCTCTCCTCCCTCTCTGCTTTTGCCAGTCGCACCTTCCTTTCTTTACTTGCCAACCGAGGTTGGAACAGGGGAAAGCAGGGGAAGCGTTATTCTTTGAAGCCGTTGGACATGAGGGAGTGCCTGGATCTGTTCTCCGTCGCCATCGCCATCAAGGAAGCTGACTAGAGTGCCTCGCTGGAGGTCTGGGCCGAGCGGAGGGATGGAGCTTGCGTCGTAGGACCGGCGAAGCTTCTTACAGCGGCAACCCAACGACTTGAACTTTGGATGGGTTCCGGCTGGAAGGAAGATGACGAATTCTTTTAAGTTTAACCGACTGGAACAGGGACGACGCCGATGGGTTCCGGCTATCCAGCGAGCACCTTGGGCTGGATCAGGGACGATGGTGACGATGGGTTCCGGCTATCCGACGAGCTCCTTGGGGCTGGATCGACACCGATGGGTTCCTTCCTCTGCGTCCAAGCTTTCCCTTCTTCTTTCTTTCTCTGTTTTTCTCTCTCTGCTCCTTCTGGATGCTCTTCTTCGTCTTCAAGGCCGCCGGGAGGGAGAGAGCCTTGGCTCGATCTCCGTTGCCGGCGAGGAACCAAGCTGGAGCAGCTTCACTAGAGGTCTAAGCTGCGGGTGACGAGCAAGAGAATGAAGCTTAGGCCGCGAGATCAACGAGCCTCTTACAGCATCGACCCAGAGACGCTAGCGTCTCAATGGGTTTCGGCTGTGGTGGCTGGATCTACGCCGTCCGGTGGTGCGCAGCGTCGGAGCACCTCTAGAACCTCTTCGTCTTCAAGCCTCCAAGCACTCTTTCGAAGATGTGAACCTCTTGACAAGAACCCGACGTCTTCCTCCGGCCTTCCACCTCCGACGAGCCTTTGGGTTGGATGAGGAATGACGATGGGTTTCTCTGGTTGGGCAGCGGCGATGGAGACGCCTTTGGGTTTGGAACTGAGATCCTTGGGCCGGACGGCGACGGTGAGATGCTCCTTGGGTTGTGCAAGGTCTCCTTGGCTGGGCGACGACGCCTGTCTCCTCTCGAGCTCTCTCCTCCTCTGCTTCTTTCTTCGATGCCTTTTCTGTCTACATTTTGCCCAGCCTTCTCTTTTAATTTTTTTTCAGCCCTTCTCTTCCCCCATTTGCCAACCAACCAGCCAGCCTTCACTCTCCTCCTTTTATAGGCACGAGAGGTGATCTCTTAATATGTTAATATGGGATGGAGAATCCTGATTATGGGATACTAATTGATGCTAATCCTTTTATATAAGGATAGCCCATATAATCCCACCATATTTAGAGATGCTGATTTTATTTTTATTTTTTATATGGTATGAGAATGCAATCCAACCATAATTGAAGATGTTGATTTCTCATATAGTATGATATATATTTTTGATTTGGCTGATTTTATATGGGTAGATATTTTGTTTTGAAATTTGAATTTGAAATTCAAATGTTCAGATTTGAATTATCTGAATATTTGTCCAATTATTCAGATATTCGAAATGCCTTATTTAAATTTTAATTTCGATATTTCATATAATACTTTAGAAAATTTACTGAAATATCCCCGGGCAAGCCGGGTGTAAATTACCAAAATATCCTTTTTTATCGGCCATATATTTTGGACCGAAATGTCTCCGGCGCAGATGAAATATCTCTGTTCCGGATTTTCACACCCCTGAAGGTGTGAAATGACTAAAATTCCCCTTGGGGTTAAATGACCAAAATACCCTTTCGGTTTGGTTATTTAAGCGCGACGCATGGCGACGCGATTTCTGTGCGTGTCGTGGACACGTGCGCGCATTATGTGGTGCACGTATATTTTTGCCGGGACTTAGGCGAATTTGAAGTCGGGTATTTGTTTGGGTTTATTTGAATTTTCGGATTTTTCTCTTATTTATTTCAGGGAATTTTCTGTAATTTCCTAGGTGTGGTGGAAAATTACCAAAACATCCCAATATTTACACAGCTTATTTAGGATGCCATCAAAGCTATGTAAGGGCTATTTCGGAGTGTAGTGGGAATTTTAGACATGCATTTTGTTCTAAATTCCGAAAATACCCTTGGATGGGTAAAAATACCAAAATACCCTTATTCTTCCGGTTTGTATAGGATGCCGTCAAAACCGGGGATCTGTAGGAGATTTGGATGGACTCGACTGTGTATGAGCCAATTTGGGTTTGGTGTGTGCGGATTCAGCCCGGGGACTTCTGCAAATATGGTCGACTTAGCCTTAGCTAAAATCGATGTCAACAGATGCCCCCTCGAGGCCTGCGCGTAAAATTCATGTAATTTGAACGGGCAGGGCTTGAAAATTTTTAGTGACTTGTTCACTAGTATTTGTCATAAACAACTTGGCCATATATGCGGCCTATGCCGTGATTTTTTTTTTGAAATCGCAAATTTCGTGGAAACTGCGATTCTAATTTCGAGAAGAGTGCGATCATGTATATCTTGAGATCGCAAATTTCAACAAATTGCAATCATATATATATTTTTTGAGATTGCATATTGTTATTGAGATTTTTGAGATGAAGACTTTGAGTTTATTTGGGACTCTTCCAGATATTGGGAAGAATCATCGGGACCTGGAGGGGGACTTGGAATTCATGCACAATTCCCGCGCTCCTCCATTTATATATATATATATATATATATATATATATATATATATATATATATCACGTTGGCTTTGGCCGGTGCATCTTATCTCGGCGTGGAGGGCGAGCATCTCGGTGAGGCCGACCACAAGAACCATCGACAACACGACATAGACGAGCATCGTCAACGAAGCACGGCATGGGCAAGTACCAGCAATGAGTACCAGCGGCTGGGCGACGAGCTTTGGGTGCGGCTTGGCAGCGAGCATCGCACGGTGTAGGCGAGTTGGGAGAGGCGTCTGGTCGACGAAAGCGAGGAGGAGGATCGACGACGAGCATTGGCTGTGGCTTGGTGTTTCCTTTCTTTCTTCGTTTTTTTTTTTTTTTTTTTTTTTTTGTTTGGCTCTTGTCCTTGTCCAACGCCAATTATGGGTCTTTCGAAACCATGTTTGGCCTTTGTTGGCCGGAAACAACCAGCAGTCTTTGAAGCATGGCTTCTCCAACATCGGCATGTTCTTTTCTTTGCTCTTTGCAAGTCCAACGTCGAAGTCACTGGTTCTTTGTTGTGGCAGCACCTGGCGTTGAGCCGGAGTGGCATGGTGCCCTTCATTTGCAGGGCCATGGGTGCTGAAGCGGTGCAGGGCCATGGGTGCTGAAGCGGTGCAGGGTAGAAGTAGGTCCGGCACAGCGGGAGCAACCAACCTGGCGTGATGGGTTCATGGCGAACTGCTGATGGCGTGCTTGCGGGAGTCACGGGTTGAAGAAAGGGGACCCGGCACTATCATGCTGAAAGGTGTCCAACCAGGATCTGGTGGCGGAAGCTAGGAGCAGAGCGGGCGGCTTGATGTTGAGTTTGAGGAGTTCTCAACGGAGCAGGAAAGAGGGAACAACGCCGTGCTGGGCTTCGTCGGAGAAGAAGATGGAGTTCCAACAAAGATTTGGGCTTTGTCGGCTCGTGTTGAGGACGGCCACCGTCGGCGGAGACGGAGGAGCTTGACTGCGTGTGGGGCTTTGGCTGAGAAGGAGAGCATCCCGATGAACTTCAATTTGCCGGCGAAGGGGTGAAGCTTGGGGCTGTACTCGACTGTAGAAGGAGGGCATAAGCATTGCTGGGGATTTTGCCAGAACGGCGCGTGGAGATGTGGATATGTGGAGCTTTGAGTCGATGCTGCGTTGCTCCTTTGTTTTTTTTTTTTTTTTGCTCGGCTCTCGATCTATCTGGTGCCTCTGTCAGCCTTTATCCCGATCGTGTGGCAGAGTGGGCCTTCCCTTGTGGATGTTTGAAGCATGGCGAAAATGTTTTGCGACTGCAATGGTGCTGGCGAATCGGCGAGTCCAATTGTAGTAGAGCAGATCAGGGGCGGTGTGTAAGGGCCCTTAGGTCGCTCACTGCCCCCTTTTTATTGTACGAGCAGTACTTGTGTATATTTCATGCTCGCGGATTGCAAGATATCTCATTCGTGCTATCAGTTTAAGCTCGTAAAGCTTGGAGCATATGTGTTTTTTTTTTGTATGCCGTGAGTTTAGGCTTGTAACGCTCGGAGCGTATATATATATATATATATATATATATTTTTTTTTTTTTTTTTGTGCTGTCAGTTTAGGCTCGTGAAGCTTGGAGCATTTTAGCCTCTCTTTTTTTTTTTGTGTTAATATGATAGCAATCATCACTTGGGCATTCATCTGGCTTTCAGCATCTGATTTGTCTTCTTGGTGTTGAGTTGATCCTCGCGCGGGCATTTATCTTGCCATTGACGCATGATCTGTCATGTTGATCTTTGCATAGAGCGTGTATCTGGCTCTTAGCATTAAGTTTGTTGTGTTGATTTTGAGAAGATCGTTTCTTGGGCGTTTTTTCTTGCCTTGGATGCTCGATCTCTCAGGTTGATGTTGGGTTGATCTATGCTCCTGGCTTCTATCTGAGCTGCAACAGTTGATCTCTTTTGTGATTGTTATATGAATGGTTGCCTCTGGTTTCTATTTGGCCTTCAGTGTTGAACTTTGTTGTGTTGATATTCTCCAGTGTTGCGCCTTCAGCGATCTGTGTTGCCTTCGGCATAGAGAGTGACTTTGATGTTGTTGATCTACAACCTTTATCTGGCATTTGATTAAGATCCCTTTATTGTTAATTTGATCGTCGCCTCTAGCTCGTATATGGCTTCCAGCGCTAAATCCTTTGTTTGCAGGGCCTTATCTTCTACCTTCAGCCTTCAGCTGATGTTATGCAGCCTTTGGCATCGTCATCATCCACATCTTTTCTTCATTTATCCTTAGGTCTTTGTTGCCAATGGAGATCTCTTTGGGCTTCCTCTAAGTCTGTTTTGAATGAGGAAGTCGTTGGCGCCTTCAAAAAGTTTGAGAAGATTTTGGTGTCGATATTCTTGCCAGCTCTGACTGTATCTCAAGATATCAGAGGGCTAGAGCAACGGATCAAGGATTTGGTTGCAGCACTGCCTGACCGAGGGTTTGGCTCGTCTCCTTTGAGAGGTATTCTGGAGTTGCTTCTGCTGCATGTATCCTCATATGATGAAGAATTCAACGTCATCTTGAGCGAAAGCAGCTCCGAGAAACTAAAGTTGCTGCCCTTGAAGCCCAATTGAAAGTAGAGAAGTAGAAGTTGAAGGTCATGGTAGAGGAAGATGTTGCTTCAGGAGAAAAGATCGCCGCTTGAGTGTATATCCTGCTTTTTGTACCCGATCTTCTTGTATCGGTGTCATCGTATTGGCATCCAATCTCTTTGGTGTTGCGCCAATCATTGTTACCTGCTTTTGTCTCAGCTTCGACATCGGATCTCTTTTGTTGTTGGTATGTTCATCGTCACCTCCAGCTTTATCTCACCGTCGGGATCGGACCTATATATTTTGTTGTTTTGATTGTCACTTCCAGCTTTGTCTTACCTTCAGAATCGGATTTGCTTTATTGTGGGTATGTTGATTGTCACCTCTGGCTCTATCTCGCCTTCGGAATCGGATCTGTTCGGCACGGTAATTTGTCGACGCCGAAAGACAGAATGAGGGCAACGTCCAGCGCATGCTGAGAAGTCGTCAGGAATAATTTATGCATGTGGCGGAGACACGGCGTTTGAACAGCATGCCCAAGGCATAGATCTTAGGAATGAGGCTGGTTGTGGCAACACTAGTAGTTTGCTAATAGAGTTTCATAACCGATGAAGTGCCACACCGGCGGTCAAGTTTCATTGAGAAAAGAGCTCGAGCCGGTGATGATCTTATGGGCTTCAACCTTCTCTTCTTCTAGGAAGCAAAGGGATTCATCATCGTCCCTGAAGACTTTTGTAGTTAAGTATAAGTAGTTGTCCCGAGAGACGCCGCTTTGTGGCATACTTGGCTTTCTAGTTTGAAGATCTATTGAGACTTGGTGAACGAACCCTTCGATTTCTTCGCGGGCCATTACCTTTCTCAAGATTTTGTACCTTGGAGGCCTCTTCGACTTCGGCTACCAGATTTCAGGAAACAAAGGTCTCCAGGGAGCGTATCTAGTCACTTTAATCCTCGTCTTGAAAGCTTGTTTCTTCCTTTGCCTTTTGCTGATATAGGGCCTCTGGTAGCGATCATGGCTGAGCTCGAAATCAGACAACGTGTCATCCTCATCCAAGTCAGAATGATGCATTTCCAGTAAGGCAAGCAAGGGGCATTCCTCTCGGGCGCGGAGGTTGGGAATCTGGAAGTCGGAGCCCGGAGCGGGTGACGACCTCATGGACCTCGGCCTTCTCTTCTTCTGGTAAGCAGAGGGACTTATCATCATCTTCCAAAACTCCTATGGTGAAGCAAGAGTAATCTTCGATGTCCGGCACTACATCTATGTTGTTTTGATGTTGTATGATTGATCTTGTCGCGCCCCGACCCGCGTAGGCCCAACCGGGCCGGGCGACGCGAACCGGAACTTAACCTACTGCGGAAATTTGGCGAGGTTTCCCTCTAATCGTAGTGGTTACCCTAATAAGCATAATCATCCTGTAATAAACAACAATTATAAAGCTCAACACACAAAGCTGGAATATAGTACAAATCCTCAAACAGGGAATGTTATACAAAATCGCTCCCGTAGGAGACTATCTAACCAAGGTGTACACGGACAGATCACAGCTCCTCAAGCTCCGCCAGACGCCGCCACGTCTCCGAACACCTGCCCGGTAGGGGCAACCGAAGAAGAGCTAGCGCCAGCACCTGCAAAACGCAGCCCGGGTAGGTGTGAGCACTAAGCTCAGCAGGGACACTACACTACGACACTCACAAAGGAAGGGAACACAACAGTGTCGTCCCCAAGCAAAGCCTAGGTGTATCACAGGGGTCCCATAACCCCACCGGATACCCCTGAGAGCCCCAGTCGTGGTCTTCCAGCGAACTGGTCACACACTGGGTCACACTCAGTAAGACAGGAAACGGCACTGCCAACTCACGACAGGATCCTGGGCACTGTCGGCGAGTAGCACCGCTGGGTAGTCACACCTGCCACCCAAGAGTTCTAGAAGGATTGGGTACCGGCTACACCACGACTTGGCTCAAGGCCGACACGACCTCTAAACATCAAGCACAACAGTATTCATGTCCAACTAACCCTATCATCGAAAAGACTGAATACTACAAATCGAGTCCTGGACCAAGCTACCCGCACGGTCCTAAGAGATAGATCCGGGCTACCCGGAAGCCCCGGATTGGCAACGCCCTAACAGATGCAACTAATGCACAACACAATGCATGCTATGAACATGCGCAGAAAAGATACATGTAAGCATGCAGCAGGATGTGATGATATAAATACAAGGTCTGGGCACGGCACCCTGCCGGCCCGGGGTGGTGAACAGATAAATAAGGTCTAAGGACTGCTGCAGTGGTACCACTACCAACCGCCAGCAGTCCACACAACACCTGCACCGGGAAACAACCCCGCAAACAACAGTTACAATGTGCAACAAGTAATGTGGCCCTCGGCGAACGCCGGCGTGAGAGGCTAGGGAAAGCAGTACGGCCACCCGCCCGTTTATTCTAAACATCCCGGGAGTCATCACTCCCCCGGTTCACCACTGCCCCTATATAGGGCTAACATGCTTAATGTTATGTACAAGGTATAAAACAATAAAGAAAACCAACATACAAAGCCCCTTGGGCAAAACTAGTCAAAACCCTCTCTTCTACCAAAGGATCGATCATCCCCTAGGGTAGGATCGATCCTCTCAGCAACAGAGAGTAAAGCCTCACTGTCGAGACAAAAGGATCGATCCTTCCTCTCAGGAGGATCGATCATTTTCGCGACAGAGAGCACCCTTCAGATCGCACCACGAGTGATCGATCCTTCCTCACAGGGGGATCGATCCTCTTCGCGACGAAGGACAGCCATGCTCCCCAAGAACCAGGATCGATCCTCACCAAGCTCGTGATCGATCCTTCATCGGGCGGAGCATGACCAACCCAGAAGATCGATCCTTCCTCAAGGGAAGATCGATCATGATGGGTTCCGCGGCGTCCTTCCGGCGAAGAATACCGCCGGAAGAGACAACCAAAAACCACGAAACTCTGGGATCTGATAGATCAGGATCCCACGAGTCCAAACCCGGTTAAAACACAAGAAACCAACATGCTAATCACAAGATCTAAGCATTAAACCACAGATCAAACCGGAAAACTCAAAACCCCGAAGAGAGATGTCGGTAGGATCCCTACCGGAGCAAACGCAGCTTAGATCCAAGCAGCTAGGCCTTGGATCGTCCTCAACGCCTTCGAAAATCCCAAGATCCGAGCTCAAATCGCCGGGTTTCCAAAAGGATTTGAGGGAAGAAGGTTCGTCTGCTTTATAGGCAAACGAACCGACCTATGAAGGATCGATCCTTACCCAAGGAAGGATCGATCACCTCATGACGATCTCACTTGACTTTCTGGCACAAGAGGATCGATCTCTTAGCCAGAGAGGATCGATCCTTTGTGTGCTGAAAGCTAAACTTAGGCGAGAATTCAAGCCTAAGTCCGGATCTTTCGATCCCGGGTCCCACTAACCATCCTAAGCAAACATTACCACAAACAAGGTCAGTGTGTGTACAAGCGCGAGTGTGGAACTAGCCGACAAGGTGCAATTTACCAAATTGCCCTTGCGGTCCACAGCGAGCCACAGGAGGGGAGGGACGGGTCCTCACAGATCTTCAGCCTTCAATGTCCAGCATCAGATATGTGTTGGTTTGGTGTTGAGTAGATCGCCGCCTGAGCGTATGTCCCGCCTTCCGCATACAATCTTCTTATATTTGTGTTATCGTGTTGGCAATCGATCTCTTTGGTGTTGTGCCAATCGTTGCCACCAACTTTTGTTTCGCCTTTGACATCGGATCTACTTTGTTGTTTACATGTTGATCATCACTTCGGGCTCTATCCTGCTCTCAGCGTCGGATCTGTCTGCCGTGGTAGTTCGCTGACGCCGGAAAGGCAAAATGAGGGCAGCGTCCAGCGCAAGCTGAGGAGTCATCAGCAATAGTTTGTGCATGTGGCGGAGACGCAGCGCTTGATCAACATTTGGAGTAGAGGCATCAGTGAACAGCATGCCTGAGGCACGACGATGAGCTCGAAGCCTAACATAGATCTTGGCGACGAGGCTAGGCGTGGAAACAACAGTAGCTCGTTAATAGAACTTCACAGTCGATGACGCGCCATGTCGGTGGCCAAGTTTTGTTTGAGGGAGAAGCTCGAGAGGAGGAACTCGGTGCTTCAACAATGGTGGTGCATAAATTCCACTAGCAAAATAATGTTTGGAGTGGTTGATGGCGGCCAAGTCCAGCGACATCGCAACGGGGCGACGGCAGCACAGGTCCAAGCAACCAGCAATAACCTTGACCGGGTTCTTCAGCAACGATCTCGAGTCTCGACGGCGAACTCATGGATGTTGGAAGAGAAGCGGCTGGCTGTGTCATGATGGAGGACATGATCTGAGGTGAGTTGGGACAACATTCTCCTCCTTCTTCGAGCTTGTGTTTGGAGACAAAGATCGACGATGAAGACGGCGGCAGTTTTCTTCTTCTGTCACTTTGCTGGGACATTTGAGGAAGTGGATGTCTTATTGTCTTGGACCCCAACGGGCATTGCCGTGACGATGTTGAAATCGTTCTCTTGCAGGATCCTTTCTGTACTTTGGTTTCTTGGTGATGAAGTCTCGAATTGGTCGGCTTTATCTAACAATCCGTAGTAGGGGCGACTGGGACCGCTGGCATGGATAGGAGTACGGTGCATGGCAATTTTTCTTCCTTTCCTTCTCAGCAAGCTTCTTTGTCTTGATGAGGGAATGGTCCATTCGTGAAATGTTGTGGTTCCCCTTGAGCTGGAAAGTGTTGTCGCCAGTGTGACCGTTGGCATCGTTTATGTCTGAGGCTGCTTCGATGTGAAGATTTTGCAAGTCCTAAACAATGTAGTATGCATAGGTTGCTCGCATGTCGGCGAGGTAAGTTTGATGATTCGGGACACTTCGGGCTCGTAGCAATGGCGATCATGGAGTGATTCCTCATCGCCGTCGGTTGCATGGAGGCCAAGCTAAGGTCTTTTTAAGTCTTCGGCAGGTGATGCCGAGATTGTTTGAGTCACAAGGGTTTTGTCAGGCATTTTAGGATGTCTCTTGGAAGTGGGAACGGAGAAGCCCTCGTTACTCGTCGGAGCAGATCCGACATGAACTACTGCCCCTAGCTCTTTTGTGCTCCAGCGTTTAGCTTCTTTTAGTTGAAGACTTTGTGGGTCGGGGATGAAAACATCATCGTTTGTCGAGACAGGCTCATTGCGAATAGTCACCCCCGGACGCCTTTGCAGAGTTCCTGACTCACTTTGTTCTTTGGCCACCACCACTGAGAGCGTGTACGGCTTGCTTGTGGGAGCTTTGAGATCTTTAATTTGGTGGATGTGAGATCCGTAGGGAGAGTCCCTGACACATGAAATCACTCCAGGACAATTTTGTAGAACATATAGCTTCATTTGGTGATCCGATCCGTTCAGTCCCGCCGACGTCTTTGACTTGTTGTCTCTAGCGCCAGCTTCTAGGTGTGCACGACTCGATCCGCTCCATCCCATTGATGTTTTTTTTTTTTGACTCGAGGTGCTTGACGCCATCTTCCTCGTCCGTACAAGGTAGGTTTGTGATAGCTTTTGTTTCTTTGGTGCGAACTCATGAGCAGCGACTTCATCTCCTCGCGAAGTCCGTTTACAGCTGCCCTCGGTTGTGTTTGCGGAGCACTTGACTTCATCCGGTGATCCATCGAGTTCTTTACCTTCGTCTCCTCGGCAGCTTTCAGGCGCGTACGAGACACTTTTGCAGCATTTCCAACATTCTGACGGGCAGAGGATCCGATCCAGGGGGTCTTAGCGTTGTATCCTCCTTGGGGCGCAGCGTGAGTTGTCATCCTTCTGGCATGGCCGCTGTAATGATACCTTTGTTTCTGCACCAGTAGTAGTTGACACTTTTGCGCCGGAGGTTGCCGCAACTGGAGCAGGGAGCGGGACACTTGATGGCGCTGCGTGCATTGGGAAACTGTCGGTACCCATCGGAATGTCGAACCAAGGCCTTCGAAACAGATAGTCACGAACGCTTCCAAAAGTTACTTGTGCCATATCCTCGACGTAACTCTGATGAGTCGGGTGTTTGGGCTCCGCATTCCTCCGTCGGCGTTCATACTCCGCTCGGAGTAACTGAACATAGCGGTACTGAACGTGGAGCAACGCCTCATCATTTCCTGTCGTGTGGAGGCCAATCCATGGTTTGTCGCGGTACACCTCGTAATGGGCTTCGTAGTCAACCTTAGGGGCTGCCTGCATTTTCGCAACATATGGGTAGATTATTTTGGTTTTACCTTTCAGATCTTTGGCACATGGTGCAGAGATCGTCTGGATTGTAGAAGCTTTCTTGGCCACCATGGGTCTTCTCTTGGAAGTAACGAGAGCAAAGCCGTCGTCATCGGTCGAAACGGGTTCGACGCGAATGACTGCCCCCAGTTGTCCTTGCGGAACAAGCGTCTTTGACTGTTGGCTGCCACTGAGTGTGTGCACGGCTTGCTCATTGGAACTTCGGCATTCTTGGCTTGATGGGTGCGAGATCTGGCTGAGGAGCCCCCGACACCTGGGTGATTTTGGGGAGTCTTAAACTTCACTTGGTGGCTCGAACCATTTGACGGCGCCGGCATCTTTGGTTTGACATCTTCAGTTGCTCCTGGGTAAACACGAGATCCATTTGCGACCATCTTGCTTTTGCCAAATCCAATTGAGGGAGCATCATCGTTATGCTTCCTTCGACGAACCTGGAGCCCGTCTTGGCGAGTCACCATCTCTTCATGAGGTCCTACGATAGTCTTCGCTTGTGTGTCGAAAGTAGATGCTCCTGGTTAAACACGAGATCCACTTGCGACCGTCTTGCTTTTGCCAGATCCAACTGAGGGAGCTTCATCATTATGCTTCCTTCGACGAACCTGGAGCCTGTCTTGGCGAGTCACCATCTCTCCATGAGGTCCTACGATAGTCTTTGCTTGTGTGTCGAAAGTAGCTGCTCCTGGGTAAACACGAGATCCATTTGCGACCGTCTTGCTTTTGCCAGATCCAACTGAGGGAGCTTCATCATCATGCTTCCTTCGACGAACCTAGAGCCCGTCTTGGCGAGTCACCATCTTCTCATGAGATCCCACGATAGTCTTCGCTTGTGCATCGGAAGTAGCTGCTCCTGGGTAAACACGAGATCCATTTGCGACCGTCTTGCTTTTGCCAGATCCAACTGAGGGAGGTTCATCATTATGCTTCTTTCGATGAACCTGGAGCCCGTCTTGGCGAGTCACCATCTTCTCATGAGATCCCACGATAGCCTTCGCTTGTGCATCGGAGCTAGCTGCTCCTGAAGTGGTGAAGGAAACTTTTGATGGTGTTGTCGGCATTGGAAGGCCGTCGCTTCCAATCGGGATGTCAAACGAGAGGTCGCCGAAGCGAATAGTGACGAACGCTTCCAAAGTTGCCTGCGCCATATTCTTCATTTAAGAAGTTAGATTTGTCAAGATGTAAGAGTATATATGTATTTTGATTTTGATGATTTGTTTTTTTCATCATCCTTTTCTTTTCTTTTCTTCTTTTTTTTGGATCTAGAGATGGGAGGTAAGGTGTAGTCCCACTGGGCGTGCCAGATTTTGTTCGTGGATAAAACGTCGATCTCGCAAGAACGAGACCTCTATTTTATTTCCGAGCAAATCATGTTTTAATTTCATATCAGGAAATTGCAGGCACCACACCCCTAGATCTGCCGATCGCCATGTCGACAGATCCATCATTTACATCCCCGTAGGGAACACCTCCGATTCTAGATCCAATAAAATAAATATTATATAATAATTAAAAAAGAAAAGGAATGACGTAAAGAATGACCTGAGGTCTTGGACCACCGCCTTCATTGTCATGCAGGATGTTGTTGGAGCTTTGTCACCGGAGCTTCGAGTCCGCTAGAACTTTATTGCCGGAGCTTCGAGTTTCTGTTGCCGGAACTTTGAGTCCTTGTTGGAGTTGGGGCAGATGTTATCCGAGTATTCACCACCAGCTTTCCGAGGCTACTGGGCTGGGTGAAAACCGTCCGAGAATATCTTCAGATGTCTTCTGAGCTTCGCCGCAAGATCCTCAGGGCTGCTGGAGTCCAGGGATGTCGTTTGAGCGTCGAAACTGGTGTCGTTCACGTGTCGAAGCTGGTGGCGTCGAAGCTTGTGTTGTGTTGTCCGAGCGTCGAAGTTGGTGCACCCGAGCTTTGAAGTTTGGATCTGATCTCCGTTGTTGTAGGAGAATGGCAGCTGGAGCCAAGGGGCATAGGCTACGTCGTCGGACCGTCGGAAGACACCGTTCACCAAGTGTTGATCACGCGGGTTGCTGGAGACGAGGGGAGCACCTAGATTTGATCTCCGTCGCCGTCGAGGAAGTCGGCTGGAACAGGGGAAACAGGGGAAGCGTGGCTGGGATTTGTGGTTGTTGCCGCGAGCTTGAAAACACGCACGGCGGTGGGCGACGGACACCTTTGAGTTGGGTCCGACAAGGATGCGCCGGCTGCTGGAGCGACGGAGAAGATGCATCGGGCCTTCTCTTGCCTGAGCGTATGAGAGGGCCTGTGGTCGGTGCTGGAGCGACGGAAAAGGATCACGGGATGCTCTTCTCCTGCCTTCTTCTATCTTCCTTCTCTCCTCCCTCTCTGCTTTTGCCAGTCGCACCTTCCTTTCTTTACTTGCCAACCGAGGTTGGAACAGGGGAAAGCAGGGGAAGCGTTATTCTTTGAAGCCGTTGGACATGAGGGAGTGCCTGGATCTGTTCTCCGTCGCCGTCGCCATCAAGGAAGCTGACTGGAGTGCCTCGCTGGAGGTCTGGGCCGAGCGGAGGGATGGAGCTTGCGTCGTAGGACCGGCGAAGCTTCTTACAGCGGCAACCCAACGACTTGAGCTTTGGATGGGTTCTGGCTGGAAGGAAGATGACGAGTTCTTTAAGTTTAACCGACTGGAACAGGGACGACGCCGATGGGTTCCGGCTATCCGGCGAGCTCCTTGGGCTGGATCAGGGACGATGGTGACGATGGGTTCCGGCTATCCGACGAGCTCCTTGGGGCTGGATTGACGCTGATGGGTTCCTTCCTCTGCGTCCAAGCTTTCCCTTCTTCTTTCTTTCTCTGTTTTTCTTTCTCTGCTCCTTCTGGATGCTCTTCTTCGTCTTCAAGGCCGCCGGGAGGGAGAGAGCCTTGGCTCGATCTCCGTCGCCGGCGAGGAACCAAGCTGGAGCAGCTTCGCTGGAGGTCTAAGCTGCGGGTGACGAGCAAGAGAATGAAGCTTAGGCCGCGAGATCAACGAGCCTCCTACAGCGTCGACCCAGAGACGCGAGCGTCTCAATGGGTTCCGGCTGTGGTGGCTGGATCTACGCCGTCCGGTGGTGCGCAGCGTCGGAGCACCTCTAGAACCTCTTCGTCTTCAAGCCTCCAAGCACTCTTTCGAAGATGTGAACCTCTTGACAAGAACCCGACGTCTTCCTCCGACCTTCCACCTCCGACGAGCCTTTGGGTTGGCTGAGGAATGACGATGGGTTTCTCTGGTTGGGCAGCGGCGATGGAGACGCCTTTGGGTTTGGAACTGAGATCCTTGGGCCGGACGGCGACGGCGAGATGCTCCTTGGGTTGTGCAAGGTCTCCTTGGCTGGGCGACGACGCCTGTCTCCTCTCGAGCTCTCTCCACGTCTGCTTCTTTCTTCGATGCCTTTTCTGTCTACATTTTGCCCAGCCTTCTCTTTTAATTTTTTTCAGCCCTTCTCTTCCCCCATTTGCCAACCAACCAGCCAGCCTTCACTCTCCTCCTTTTATAGGCACGAGAGGTGATCTCTTAATATGTTAATATGGGATGGAGAATCCTGATTATGGGATACTAATTGATGCTAATCCTTTTATATAAGGATAGCCCATATAATCCCATCATATTTAGAGATGCTGATTTTATTTTTATTTTTTATATCGTATGAGAATGCAATCCAACCATAATTGAAGATGCTGATTTCTCATATAGTATGATATATATTTTTGATTTGGCTGATTTTATATGGGTAGATATTTTGTTTTGAAATTTGAATTTGAAATTCAAATGTTCAGACTTGAATTATCTGAATATTTGTCCAATTATTCAGATATTCAAAATGCCTTATTTAAATTTTAATTTCGATATTTCATATAATACTTTGGAAAATTTACTGAAATATCCCCGGGCAAGCCGGGTGTAAATTACCAAAATATCCTTTTTTATCGGCCATATATTTTGGACCGAAATGTCTCCGGCGCAGATGAAATATCTCTGTTCCGGATTTTCACACCCCTGAAAGTGTGAAATGACTAAAATTCCCCTTGGGGTTAAATGACCAAAATACCCTTTCGGTTTGGTTATTTAAGCGCGACGCATGACGACGCGATTTCTGTGCGTGTCGTGGACACGTGCGCGCATTATGTGGTGCACGTATATTTTTGCCGGGACTTAGGCGAATTTAAAGTCGGGTATTTGTTTGGGTTTATTTGAATTTTCGGATTTTTCTCTTATTTATTTCAGGGAATTTTCTGTAATTTCCTAGGTGTGGTGAAAAATTACCAAAACGTCCCTATATTTACACAGCTTGTTTAGGATGCCATCAAAGCTATGTAAGGGCTATTTTGGAGTGTAGTGGGAATTTTAGACATGCATTTTGGTCTAAATTCCCAAAATACCCTTGGATGGGTAAAATTACCAAAATACCCTTATTCTTTCGGTTTGTATAGGATGCCGTCAAAACCAGGGATCTGTAGGAGATTTGGATGGACTCGACTGTGTATGAGCCAATTTGGGTTTGGTGTGTGCGGATTCAGCCCGGGGACTTCTGCAAATATGGTCGACTTAGCCTTAGCTAAAATCGATGTCAACATTTTTAGACCTGTAGTCCAGACACCATAAGATGTCAAACCAGTAGGATACAAATGGGTATTTGTACGCAAGCGAAATGAGAAAAATGAGATTGTGCGATATAAACCACGGCTTGTAGCACAAGGTTTCTCGCAGAAGCCTGGTATAGACTATGAGTAGACATACTCTCCTGTAATGGATGCAATAACCTTTTGTTTCTTGATTGGTTTAGCAGTCTCAGAAAGACTAGATATGTAAGGACCTAATTACAAAATAAGGGCTTTTCTGTAAGATTTAGAGGACCATTCGGGTAATATCAGGTTTTGCGAGGGGGTTTCTGCAAAAACTACCCCTCTTCTTGAGAAATCGAGTCTCCTCCTTCCCCTTTTTGGCTGCCAACCCAAGAGAGAGAGGGAGAGATCGGGAGGGGGGGGGGGTTTCTGCAAAAACCACCCCCCTTCTTGAGAAATCGAGTCTCCTCCTTCCCCTTTTTGGCTGCCAACCCAAGAGAGAGATGGAGAGATCGGGAGAGAGACATAGAGAGAGATCGAGAGAGAGATCGGGAGAGAGATCAGGAGAGAGATGGGAGAGAGATCGGGAGAGAGATGGGAGAGAGATTGAGAGAGAGAGAGAGAGAGAGAGAGAATGGGAGGATGAAGAGGGATCGCCGGCGCCGGAGAAGAAAGGAGGGAGGAAAGGGGGAAGAAAACCGAGAGAAGGAGAGGTGGAGATCACCATAAATCGGGTAGATCCGGTGAGGTTCCCGTCGGATTTCGTCTCCCTCTTGGCTCGGGTGAGCTCCCATCTTCTTTCCCCCTCTGATCTCTTCTTTTTGTGTGTTTTCCGTTGGGTTTTGGTGAGCTTCGCGGTTCTTTGGCGATGGGTCGTCGGAGAAGATGTTGTGGACGGCGTTGGGGACCTCCCTCAGCGACTGCAGTGCCGGGGAAGGACCCCCTTGGTCTGGGGCATCTCTCCAGACCCTGTTTGGGTGTTTTCCCATGCCAGCTGAAGCTCGCTTCCCCTCACGGCCATGGTTTCTGGCGAGATTTCTGACCGGCCCTCCTTTGGCCGTGGCCGTTGATCTTCATCTGGATCCGGTGTTGGGGCAGTAAGCAAGGTCCACTCTTTCGCCATGGTGGCTGTCCGGCGGTTAAGCAGCAGGTTTAGTGGGCCTCTAGCGAAGCTCCGGCGAGGGCTCGGCGGCTCTTCTTGGCGAAGGGGTGAGTGTCACCGGGGATGGGTTGTCGCAAACGCGCCGTCGCTGCAGCAGATTCTATCGGAAACGCGTCGTCGGCGCGGCAGATTCCATCGCAGGCGCTGCAGAGGCCGTCATCGGTGTGGCAGAGTGCATCGCATGCGCGGCAGATTCCATCGCAGGTGCGGCAAGTTGCAGCCGCGGCGCGGTCGAGCAGCAACGCCGCATCGGAAACGTCGGGGAGCTGGTCGATCATGGGCGGACTCGTCGCGCGCGCCCCAGCGTGTAGAGCGCCGACGTCTGATTTCATTGATTTCCGTGCAGTTTTAACCAGCTTTCGAGCTCTATCGGTATATGGTAGTTTCATTTTCGTTTGGGGTTGTACCTGATCGAGATCTTTATCCTTGTGTTTTAGGCGATCTTTTGAGCGGCTGTCAGGGGCCGGAGCAGGACAAGGCCCCCGAACTTAAGGAGCGCATCTACTATTCTTTTGAGGTAGGAGTTACCTCCTACTAGGGATGTGTGTATGCTATGATATGCCTGCTATATGTTGTGTTATGTTTATATGTGATGCAATGTTGTGTTGTATGCCATGTTGTATAACTATACCTTTGTGATGATGGTTGCATGCTATGTTATGATCTGTTGGGCTAGTTGAGCCCTCTATTTGCTTAATTGTGTTATAGAATATTATGCTATGTTATTCCTGTATTGTATGCATATATGAGAACTTATGAATTTCTATATTTGATTATATCATGATGTTGTGTGTCTTGTGCATACATACTAGGAATGTCAGGATGTCTTAGGACAGAGATTGTGGTTGGGTCTAGTCAGGTCCTGTAGCTAGACTAGTCAGAGTCTAGAGGCTATGTCGATGACTTGACGGATGGATTTTGATCTCCGTATGTCGATCGATGACTTTGACTTGATCTGATTGAGGATTTGATCTGATTGAGGATCTAACATGAGGCTTTGCTTTGAGGATTCATTATTGAGGATGTATTACTGAGGAGGTTGGACCTATACTAATATACTGAGGCCGGTATAGAGTCTATAGGGGTTTGAGCAAGCATTGACAGTCGGACGCAGCGTCTGTGCATGTAAGACTTATCCAAACTAGCCAGACCATACTAGGATCAATAAACTAGTATAGGATGTTGTACCTATACTAGTATACTGGGACTGGGTATAGAGTTTATAGGGGTATGGGCAAGCATTGACGGTCAGACGCGGCGTCTGTGCATGTAAGACTTACTCATACTAGCCAGACCATACTTGGGCAGTATACTATGATAGGTGGGTGTACACCAGTGTTCTAGATTATCGTCAGGTGACTCCTAAGCTTTCGAGCTCATTTTCCTTGGGTTTTTGTTGTGCAGGAGGTAGGCCCGAGACCAGTACACCCCAGGGAGGTGGTCAGCAGTGACGAGGCGTTATTTTTGTGTTTATTGATTGACAGTTAGCTTTGTAGTAGGTGGAGAGATGTGGGTTGTATCCCAAGGTTATTTTGTACTCTACCTTAACTCTCAATTTGTGTTTTTGATGCTCTGTGTATGTTGAAGATTTTGGGAAAATTGTATATTGTAGTCTCGTGGCCTGATTATGTTGTAATTGAAAGAAAAAAAAATTATACACTCCTATGTACATGAATGAATGAAGGAGATATGTGAATGAATGAAATTCTGATAAATGTTGTAAATACTGGATAAAATGTCATAGGATGTGTGGTTTGTATCTTTTGACAGGTTGTAAAATGTGATCTCACATGCCTGTGCCAAAAGGTCATGCTGAAATTTCTATTTTGAGTAATCTTTGGGATATTTTAAATTTAATTGGGGTGGGGCGTGACAAGATATGCATCTAATGGACATAGTCACGACATACTTGTATGGGTCACTAGATAGTGAAATTTATATCAAAGTCCCTGAAGGACTTAAATTGCTTGAATCAAATAAATCACGGGATCTATATTCTATAAAACTTCAAAGATCTTTATACGGGTTAAAACAGTCTGGTCGGATGTGGTACAATTGGCTCAGTGAATACCTCCTAAAAGAGGGATATGTAAATAACCTAGTTTGCCCATGTGGCCGATTTATTTACAAAGGCATTACCGACGACGACATTCAGAAAGCTAGTACATGAGATCGGTATACGCCGTATCAAAGATCTCAGCACTTAAGCTTATATTACATCTTCATGAGGAGGAGAAATAGAGATATCCAGATACTGTACTCGTTTTCCTTCGCCAAGGCTTTTTCCCACTGGGTTTTCCTTGACAAGGTTTTAATGAGGCAGTCTTGATAACCTGATATCTCTCTAAAAGAATAATGCACTCTTTTCTTCGCTAAGGTTTCATCCCATATGGTTTTTCTTAGCAAAGGTTTTTAGAAGACATATTCTTCAGTGGTCATCCAAGGGGGAGTGTTGTAAAATGTGAAACATGCAGCCAAAGAAATGGATGACCAATTGTTTAGGTAACTACCGACATAGAGTTAATGAGGGTGGAAATTTTCTTTCACCCATGTGATGATGTTTTTGTCTCATATGTACTCAAATGCATATAAATAGGCATTGGCTGATGAATGAAGTAGAGATCAAAAGAGGAGATCATTATTCATCTAAACCTTTCTCCTTCTATCTCTCTATCTCTTTTCTATTAAGTTACTCGTGGTAAGGTGTGGGTTTATCTCTTAACACATGTACACAACAGAGAGCAAGTTGTTTGGTTAAAAAGCTTGCAATTCGAAAACCCGGAGACGTGGATGGCTGAGATCAATTTGTTCTCTTTCCTAGTTTTTTTTCCAATCTTTTCTCGCTTAGTTTTATGTTTTATTATTTCAGCCGTTGATGTACAAGTTGTTTGTTTTTTTATTGTTGTCGAACCTAGAGACCTGGAAGCTCACACAGAGAAATAGGAGGCCGTCGTTTCCCACAATAATACCCACGACGCCAAGGAGGCGGACCAAGACCACACGACCTCGACATCGTGCACGAAGACGAAGAAAACTCTATGGGTGGCACGTGGAAGGAACCGACCGAGGTATAAAAGATGGGGAGAGAGAAAACATCGACATCATGAATCATTCAGCTTCCACTTTCTTTAATGTTTTACCATGCTCTAGTTACTTTCCTTTTTTGTTGTAATTAAGCTTCCTGAGGGGTTGTAATACATGAATTGCATCTATAATGGAAGTAAGGGGCGTTTGGTTGCCTGCATCAACAGATGCATGCATCAGTTGATGCAGCGTCATGGTCCAAACATGTGTTTGGTTGACCAGATGCATCAACTGATGCTGCATCTGGTGATGCAAAAAAGTGACTTCATGCTGCATCAGGAGATGCAACCAAATTGGCTGCATCTCCTGATGCAGCATCAGGTGATGCAGCACACGTGAGGCATGTTCCTCCTTTCCCCTCATTTCCCTCTCTTCCCCTCTCCTCCTTTCCCCTCTCCTCCTTTCCCCTCTCCTCCCCGAGAAGTTGAGCCCAGCCGATGCCCCTCCGCCTCCTCTGCTGCCACCTCCCTCCTCATCCTCCTCCTCCTCTCCTACCTCCTCTCCATCTCCGGCCTCCTCTGCTGCCACCTCCCTCATCATCCTCCTCCTCTCCTCCCTCCTCTCCATCTCCGGCCTCCTCTGCTTCTCCCACCCGGACTCCCACCCCGTCCCACTCCCCTCCTCCCTCCTCTCCATCTCCGCCTCCTCTGCTGCCACCTCCCTCCTCATCCTCCTCCTCTCCTACCTCCTCTCCATCTCCGGCCTCCTCTGCTGCCACCTCCCTCCTCATCATCCTCCTCCTCTCCTCCCTCCTCTCCATCTCCGGCCTCCTCTGCTTCTCCCACCCGGACTCCCACCCTGTCCCACTCCCCTCCTCCCTCCTCTCCATCTCCGGCCTCCTCTGCTGCCACCTCCCTCCTCATCCTCCTCCTCCTCTCCTCCCTCCTCTCCATCTTCGGCCTCCTCTGCTTCTCCCACCCGGACTCCCACCCCGTCCCACTCCCCTCCTCCCTCCTCTCCATCTCCTCCGGCCTCCTCCGCTTCTTCCACCCGGACTCCCACCCCGTCCCACACCTCCTCTCCTCTCCTCCCCCTCCCTCCTCTCTATCTCCGGCCTCCTCTGCTTCTCCATCTCCATCACCAATTGGAAAGATTCAGGTGGCAGTTCCTACGCCACCCCAATCTCCAACGACTTCCTCTCTAGAAGTCCGAGCTCGTCAGGGACGCTGCCTTGGTGGGCGTAGGAGGGAGGGAGACGAGGGCAAAGATGAGATGTTGCGCAGGGCGCGGATGCGGATTCGCTTGAGGCCGTGGTAACTCCGCCTCCTCGATGTTGGCCTCATCGGACCTATCCCACCGCTCCAAACTCCTTATGTTGTGGTACTTCGCCTCCCCGGGGCTGGCGTCGTCGTCGTCGTCGAAGGAGATAGCAGCCGGAATGGGTGGGAGAGACCTTGGAGCTTCACCGGGACTAATGGTGAAGAGGCGGATGACGAGCGTGTGGTGGTTGCGGGTCCTGAGGAGGAAGGAGGAGAGGAGGGTGGAGGAGGGGTAGAGAGATGAGGGAGATAGAGAGTGGCGGTGATGGTGGTGGTTGCCGACGATGTCGTCGGAGGTGAACAAGCGACAGCGACGGCGACGTTTGCTTGCATGCATCAGCTGATGCAATACATACTAACCAAACATAAAACGAACTAATACTGCATCAGTTGATGCAATCAACCAAACACATATGTAATGCATCAGTTGTATCAACTGATGCAAGCAACCAAACGCCCTCTAAGTATTTGCTTTTCATAGTTAATTGTTCTTACATTCTTAGGAGTAGTGCAATCGTCACCGCATACATAGGAGTAGTTCAATTTTGATCTTTAAAGTAATAGTAAGATAGCTTTAGGAGTAATCCAGTTAGATTAGCTGTCTCAACGTAGTTTAATCATCAGTAATTGTAGTTTATTTGCCTTTATTTTCATGAAAATAAAATTGACAATAAAGTTCAATTTAAGAACCGACACAGAACACCTAAAAGTCCTTTTAAATTGACGCATGATAGAATCCCATCATTTTAACCTTTTTAGCCTTCGTGTCGGTTGGCATATCTAACGTACCTGCACATCTTGGATGCTATTATTGAGCGATAGCAGCGAAGTTGCACGTTTTTTGCCTTCCCGAGTTGCTCCATTCCTCATCAGTGCTCCACGAGGGCACGTGATTTCTATTCTTTGCTTTAGGTCTGTAGATCTTAGCTTGGCCCCATGCTTGATCTTATCTTCCTCACTACTTGCACATTTTATTCGAGTCGTTGACCTCACAAACAGTGGTATCTTAGGTATTTTTTAATTAAAAAATTTGTTTGTTAAATCTGTTTTACTTTCAATTTCACAATTTAGGTCGTTCGTGTTTCCGATACATAACAGATTATTTTGGTAAGTGAATTTAACATACGTATATTTTTTCTCTTTATTTTTCCCTAATACTTTAGTAGTTTTTTGAAAAGGATATTAAATTGACCCATTTTTATAGTAGTAGTAGGTGTATTTTAGACATATCATACAAGCTCAATCCAATTACCACGTCGCCGATCTTGACAGATTTTAAACAGTTGGTGATGAAAAGATAGAAAATAGCCGTTCATTAGAAGAAGAGATGGGTGTATATGAAACATTATAAAAGAGGTTTCTATTATCGAAGCATTAGATATAACGTTTTAAAACATTGAGCCTAATAATGTTATTTTAGCTTATAATTAAAACTGTTTATATATTTGATGTATGTGTTATATATATATATATATATATATATATATATATATATATGTATATGTATATGTATATGTATATGTATATGTATATGTACACATACATAATATTATATGAATATAACATACAATATACATACATACATATATATATATATATATCTATTATATAAGGAAGAGTGGTTTTTGAAATGTCTCAACTATAAGATATAAAGAGCGGTCCAGATTCATCTCCAAACACATCCAATGGTCCAGATTCCATCAAAAACCTCAAGATTCCATCTCAAAATTTCATCCCCTTAAAAAGTCCCGCCCATCAGCGATTCCCGCCCATCAGCAGCCCACGCTGAGAGAGAGAGAGTCATGGGTTCGGGTTTACCCGTCACCGACCTGTCAATAATCGGGTCGGGTTCGGGTTGAGGATGGTAACCCGTGACCCGACCCATGACCCGACCTGTGACCCGTTAACTTATAAACTGATATTTTTAATAGAAAATTAATGTTGGATAGTGTCTTTGACCCTGACTCGACCCGACCCGCTGTGAACCCGACCCGACCCGTTTATTAAACGGGTCAGGCAGGTTGGGTTCGGGTTGACCCATTTATAAACGGGTCGGGTTCAGGTCAACAAAACCGGAACCCTATACAAAAGTGTGTCCCGGTTTCGGGTTGGGCATGTCTTCATTGTTCTTAGTTAATAATCCCAAGTATTATTAAACGGGTCGGGTTCGGGTTGGGCATTTGGGTCTCGACCCGACCCAAACCCAACCCGCCAACCCGTTTTGTCACCCCTATACAAAAGTGGATGAGTGCTCTTTAGATTATTTCAAGTTGGAAAGTGACTCCTCATTTTTTTTAAAGTAAACACTTGGGACTTTAATGTTAGCCAAAATAATGACTAACCAATCAATGATTGACATGTCAGCATAATAAATATGATCGACGGCTTTTCCAATCTAATTGGGCGATGTTGCTTTAAGGTAAACAAGAGATCATCGACCAAGAGAATGAAGTCATCGACCAAGGACGATGATAATCTTTACATAAGGAGGTCATCGGACAAGAGGGATGATAATCTAAAAAGGCAAGAAAGCTATCAACTAAGAACAACGAAGACATGTACAAAAAGAGAACATCGGTCAAGAAAGATAACATTGCAACATAAGAAAGCTCATTGACCAGATATGACCGTTATCGGCCAAACCATGATGTAGAGAAACGAGGAAACATCGGAGAACGTGGGACATGCGGCTTATCAAGAATGGAAGATGGAAGATAGTGGAGAACCTACTGAACGGAAGGCAGTTAAATCGCTCTAATATAAATAGTCTTCTCTTTACTCTGTAATCTCTCTCGTAAAATCTATCATAGAGCCTACGCGCCTGAGTTCTTTCTTTTCAAAATGTTTCCTGTCCATGTAAGTTAAATCTATTTCAATAAAATGATTACGTTTCTTCAATCTTTAGTTTCTCTTTTCTGCATAATGTAGTTTAAATTATTGTTCTTAGATAGTTTCTATAGGATTGAATCTTTAAAATGCTTTTTTTTATCGTTTTCCTTAGAAACTTTCTTTATTGTTTTCTTTAGAGTAGTTTAATTTAAAGGTTTTAACATTTTAATCTAGATGAAGTAAGTAGTAGGTTTAAATTCATGTTTATCTTGATTTAGTAATTTAGGATGATCTTTATTGATTCTTAGTTTTTTAGCCGTTTTAGATAATTTTCCTGCTTTCAATAGATTAATTTAAGTTTAATCCAGATAATTAGCCTTCATTAAATTATTAAATTAGGTACAATCTAGGTTTCCAATTAACTTGATACCTTTGTTTGAACTAAGTTCAAAAGAGTTGGACCGTATCACAATCTTTTGATTTCTTGAGTGTTAGGTAAATTTGACTTTGATTATTTAACTGATCAACGGTCAAATTTCCAAGCTAAGACCTATAATCTGTAAAGTCGTCTAAATGTAGTGTTAATATTATAAAAAATGTTATTTAATAGTTTTGGGGAACATGGTTTTCGAATAAGAAACAAATAGATGCAAAAATTCGCCTCATCGAAGATTTCTTCTCTCGAGTTTTTTTATTTCAGGGTAGTTACATATATATGACACTCAAAAGATCTTATTTTACATATAGCCACTTTATTTTTCATATTTACAAATACACTAATAAATTAATAATATATCATCCTTATATAGGAGCTTGATTATAAGTTAACCTTTTGTTGTCCTATTGGCATCCTATGTGGCAGGATTTATCCTATGTGACTGCTGATGTGGAAGGGTAATAATGAGGGAGGGGGGGAGTTAGGGGGGTTAGTGGGGAGTTATGAGGGAGGTGAGGGGAGATGGTGGTTACCCTGTCATGTAACAGGGGCTAGTACTAGTTCTCATATATGCCACTTGATCAATCTTTATAATCAATTTAGGACACTTGTCCTGTTTTGTTGCATTTTAGGACCCTTGGATTATTTATGAACCATAATAACTCTGGGTCTCACGTGTCATGGTACAACGTGGCATGACTCACAATTAAAAAAGTTTTCTAAGCGGGAAAAACTTTTCTACCTGCTGGTAGAAATTTTTTTCTTTCATGTAGAATTTATTTTTCTTTTGCGCATAGAAATTTGGGTGCACAATTATTTTTGTGCATAGAAACATTTTCTTACATGGAGAAAAGTTTGATACATAGTTACTGGGAAATCTTGAAGTGGATTGATTTTATGGCGTGTACAAAAATAATAATCTCGTGTACATCTAACGAATATTCCTCAAGGTGTTAAATTTTCTAGGGATATGCAGTGAAGTTGTCATTTACCCTTATTTCCGTACCAAATATGAGCTAAACATACGACAATGCACTAAATAGTCGTGGTGACCGTGATATGCAGCGAAGTTGGATGCTTTCTTTAAGCAGCTCGCTTGCCGAGGCGATTCCTCCGTACTAAATGATACAAAAAACACATGCTGTGATGGCCCTCAAGGGAACCCGCAGTACAAGACGTGGGCCACGTGGTGATAAGCTGGATGCTTTCTTTAAGCAGCTCGCTTGCCGAAAGCGATTCCTCCGTACTAAATAATACAAATACTCCATGTGATGTGGTGATCATAACTTATCTCTTGATCCAAAACCCTAGATCGTAACCTTATCACAAACAACAGGAACATAGTATTTCGATTTCGAAGGAATCGAAGCGTATCTAAAACGGACCGACATAGTCCGAAAGTTGTATGTGTTGTGTTTCAGGGTCAGTTTCAGAATGGTTCTTACATTGCGCCCGAAACAGATCGGCTTTAATTAGATGAACTTCAAATCATGTTTATCATCAGTCTCAAAAATCTTGGACTCTGAATGAAGATTTAATGTGATAGATCTACGGAGCTGATAGATCTGAAGGATGATGAGATGATATATAGTTGAATAAAAATATATACTTAATCATTGATTTATTGGATTAATTGTGTATCCAACTTATGATTTAGGGCTAACCAGGGAATGTAAAATTAAATGTTCATGCTAATAGTTTATTCCTATTTAAACCCAATGATATGGATAAAGGTAAAAAGATAATTTCATCTTTTGTCACCGGCAGAGTGATGTTATGAGGAATATTCATTCGAAAGTAACCCATGGCATTTTTGTTCCAAGATTGGGGGCATTTTTTATATTGCCATGACTTCATGATCACATATGTAACATCAAACGAATTAGATATGAATTTATTTGACCCCTGCATCACGACCCCGTGCATCACATGCTGCAATATCTTGTACAGCTAAGTTGGATGTTTTCTATTGCCCAAGTGGACCACCTAAGTTTGATCTTATCTTCCTCGCTACTTAATTGCACGTTTTATACGTGTTGCCATTCATTCGAGATTTTTGTTTTTTTTTTTCCTTTGACAAATGGAGGCAAAGCTGATGAAAGGAATATTACAACAAAACTAGACTACGCCGATCAAACTAAAGTGCTCTCCCAAACAAGGCCGCCACATGGCACCGACATCATAGCTCAGGGAGGCTTCGTTTGGATGTGCGTTATGCTTTTTATGATTGTGATGAGGTGCGGTGCATTTATAAATTATGGTAAGGTGCGATGCAGTAGTAATTGAAAAACTGTTTGACATGTAACATTAATATTTATGATAGAAAAATGTGTTTATGAAGTTTATTGTTTTGATGTGTGTTTAGTTTCAACTATGGTGTAGTCAAAATAGTTGTTTTTCATTTAAAAATCAGTTAAGGTTTTGTTTCTATGTTTTTTACGTTGCAGCTGAGATACGGTCAAATAAAAGCATCTATAAACTGCTTTGTCTTTGACGCGGTTTGAGCATGGTCCCCACCAGTATACGTTACTTTCCAAATGAGGTTATTATGAATGCAACTATATTTGGTCTAAAAAAAAGTGCATTTAGACAGCACGAAAGCACTCCCAAACGGATCCTAAAAGTACTATTTGGCACAGGGTAAACGTGAACTTCTTGTCGGGAGAGATAACCGATCTCTCTATAGGAGAGACAACCAAAATTCTCAAGAGGAGAAAATAACCCTAATTTTCATTCATCAAAAGTATCCCTTACAAACTCTAGAACCTCCTTTTATATGTTAAGGAGAGACCAGACCAACTCAAACATGGACTCAAACATGACTTAACTCAATTGAACTCGGAATTAAAGAGAAGAAATCCGACTAGAAATAAGAAACTTGCTAAAAATAGAAAGACCGATAAACTTCCTAAAAAGGAAAGTTTTTCACTAAAACGGAATTTTAAACCATAAGGAAAAGGAATCTGGAGATTTGGAGGTCAAGGTCATGGAGAGATCTTCAATCTTTGATGAATCTCGTCGGGTTCGTCGAGCCGGTCGAATCGACTGGTCGTACGCCCCGATTGGACATCATGGTCGAAAGTTATGCCCATCCGACGATCGCGATCGTACGGAGATTTGAGTCGGACGGATGGAGTTCGAACGCGACTGGATCACGACTGGATCGCCTAGGGAGCTGCTCCGGATCAGACTCAGTCAGGTCTGGATCTGGATTTGGTCCTGCATCATCCTCCCCTGGTTGGAAAGGACTCGTCCTCGAGTCTGACTCGCATCGAACCCCCCTATAAGGAACCAGATGTTTAACATTAAAGGTATCATAAATCTGCAAGTGGGGTGGAAGCCGAACTCGATAAGCATGGTCATTCATCTTTTGGAGGACTTCACACGGTCCGATCTTCCTATCGCCCAACTTGGAATATTCTCCTGCTGGCAGTCGCTCCTTAGTCAACACGACCCACACTTCATCCCCGACGTCGAAGGTGACGTGGCAACGATGCCGATCCGTCGCACTTTTATACATGGCGTTAGTGAGGTCCAACTGAGCCTTGACCTGATCCTGGACGGTGTGGAGGTGCTCGATCATGTCTTCAGCTCGCAGGTTTGGTCGACCTAGCTTGGGAATCGGAACCAGATCCAACACACCCATAAGATTGGATCCATAGACTATTTCAAAAGGACTCAAGCCGGTCGAACGGTTTTTGGACCGATTGAAGGTAAATTCGGTTTGGCTCAAAGCTGCATCCCACATCTTTGGTCGGCTTCCCGTGAGGCTCCTTAGGAGGTTGCCGAGGCTTCTGTTGACGATCTCGGTTTGGCCATCAGTCTGGGGATGATAGGCACTGCTGAAGTTTAATTTGGTCCCCATCTTCTGCCATAAGCACTTCCAGAAATTGCTCATGAACTTGGTGTCGCAATCAGAGGTGATAGATATGGGAATCCTATGTAAGCGCACCACCTCTTGGAAATATAGGTGAGCAATCTGCGTGACATCCATCGTCTTCCGACAAGCTATAAAGTGAACCATCTTAGAAAATCGATCGACAACTACGAAGATGGAATCCAGACCGCGAGCTGTGTGAGGTAGTCCATGCACGAAGTCCATGCTAACGTCGATCCACGGTGCATCAGGAACAGGAAGTGGCATGTAGAGTCCCGCGTTAGTAGCAGAGTCCCGGAACAGTTGGCAGATGTCGCGCCCCGGCCCAGAACACCCATCCGGACTGGGACACGAGGGGGGGCTTCTTACATCTACTAACAGCAACTGGCGGAAAACAGTTACAATAAGCAGTCAGAGGACAGAAGTAAATCTAACAACTCCTACTATTACAAAACTGTATATAAAACAGAGTTACATCAAAATTTACATAAACCAGTCCTCATGTACAAAAGATGTATAAAACTCATAAAAGGTTACAACATCAGTAGTCTCCTGAAAAGCACAGCAGAAACCATCCTGGCCCTCAAACATGCCCTGACGTCGACGCGCCACCGCAGGACGAGCAACTGGGGCCCACCACAGGAGAGCTGGTACCTGCACCTGCAAACGCCGCCCGGGTAGGAGTGAGCACTAAGCTCAGTAGGGTTCTACTCTACGACACACATAAGAAAGGGGAAACTGCAACTGAACTAACTCTGTGCCAAGTACTGAGGCCTGCTAAGGACCCCATAAATCCCGTCAATAACCCGAAGGGTACCTGTCTAAGTACGTCTTCCGACAGCCACTGCCTAGGGTGGACCTCCTCCGACAATCCCTGACACAGGGTGGACCAGGACGATACATGTAGGACACCCTTCTCCAAGCGAGACCTCCACACTTGGCGGAACAACCGTGGTTATGACAACCAACTCTCAGCACTCAAAGCGACAGAGCTAACACGACCCCAAACAGCAGACTAACAGCACTACAGTCAAACTCTAGCCATCTAATGCACAATCAACAATACATGCAACAGTATAAACAAGCAACAATCAAAGGCACAATCTTTGGCCCATTTATACTAGAACATTCCCGAGGGTTCATGACTCCCTCGGTTAACCACAAAGCGATAAAGGGCATACAGCCAACTCATTTATTCTACACAATCCCGGGAGTCATCACACTCCCGGTTCAACCACAAAGTGGCAACAACAACAGTTTATATCATGCCAATCTCTGCTACCCTCAGATATTGTTCCTGGGAAACACTGGATCGATCCAAACATACCCATGGACCGATCCGACTTGCCCTCAGTGAACAGACCATCTTGGGTGCAACCTGGAACGATCCAACATACCCATGGATCGATCCTACTTGCAGTCCGATCGATCCCACTTGCATTCCGATCGATCCAACTTGTCCTTGGATCCATGGATTGCCGTCCCGGTGGTACGCGCCGTTTCGGTCACCAGCTGGTACGGTACGTACCGCCGGTACGGTGCGTACCGGACCGGTACGCCGGCAAACCGGTCATGAAAGGCTTGTTTGGCATGTTCTATGGTGTTTTCGTTCGTTTCTTATTTGATTTGAAGCTAACTAATGTAATTAACAATTAAAGTTGATATTCACTTGTATTCAACATCTCCAATTGGCCAAATATCATTTCTTATATGAAAAGCAGAGTGACAAGTTGTCAAAGTAGTATAATACAATACTGTTGTACATTGGATGTCTTGGATTCTGTCGCCAACTCGACTATGACACACTACGTAGAGTGAACGGGGTCCGGGGTAGCGCCCCAGCGGTCAGGTCGCGGGGTCTAGGGGCAGCGCCCCCGGAACAAAAACGGATCTTAGGATTTGTTTAAGTGAATCCGGCCTATTTTATCTTTAAACCCGACCCGGATTAGGTTATGGATATAAATACTCATGTAACCTATTTTGTCTCCTTTCTTATTTTTTCTCTACTTCCCCCTCTCCATCTCTCTTCCTCAAACCGGTACAGGCCGGTTTGGATAAAAACAGGCGTGTACCTGCCGGTTTGGATATAAACCGGCCGGTACATATCCGATCTCCCCCTAATCCGCTCCGGGGGGGAAACCGGCCGGTACGCACTGTACCGGCCAGTTTGGAAATCCATACTTGGATCGATCGAACTCGGAAAGCCCAAGAAAAAGAAACCATTCTCTACAAAGCAGCTAGTTGACCCGTCGATCCGACGTCCAACCGACGTCAGATTCAGGATCCAACCTAGCCTCCAATAGATCTATATGCCGGGATCAACATATCCAAAATCCAAAAACATCCAACGGCTATATTAACGGGAAAACACTAATCAAAACCGCTAATCAAACTAACTTACCAGTTACTTGCTGCAACGCAGCCCTCCAGTAATAAATTCATAACAAATCGTACGAAAATCAGAAAATTATGAAATCAGTTGGGTTTGAAAGATAACTCAGAGATATAAAACTCTTATGTTCATCACAACCCAAGCACATGCACGTACTGATCGGAAAACGCGCCGCAAGCCGACTGTTCTTCAAGAACAGCAGAAACCGGAAAATCCGAGATTAAACATGCATAAATCCTACTAAAATCTCAACCAAAGCTTATAAAACTTATACCAGAAATTCTCCTAAGCAAGAGGAATCCAACAACATAAAGAACAACAAGATCAAACAGCTAGATTAAGAGAAACCCATTAAACTAACTCAGGTAGGTAGAAATCTACCGGAAACGCAATCCTCAGCTGATTCCCCGCTAAACAGCAGCTAACCAAGCTCCAAACCACGTCAGGGATCTTTCTCACGCTGCCACGGTTCCAACGAGCCTTCAAGCTCCCAAAACGGTGGCCGGAGGAGGGAGAACGGTGGAGGAGAAGGAGCTACCGAAAAACAGGGGAAGAAACAGAGCTCCACGAGAAGAAGAGAAGGAAGGAAGAAGGAGAAGGAGAGTAAGAAAAGAGGAAGAAGAGGCCGGGGAAAGCCGGGAAGGCCGGGGAAAAGGGAGAGGAGGGGAGGGAAAGTCCTCCCCTTCTGACAGGGGAGAGCGACGGCCACGACGGCGGCCGTCCTCTCGAAGGAAAACCCACCGACCCGAGTCCGGAGCGATCGATCGCTCACGGGCCGCCAGCAGCCAAAAACAGGCTTCTGCGCGCCCGAGCTGGGATCTTCCAATCCCGGGTCCACCAAACCACTCTAAATAAGCACTAACACCAAACAAGGTTAGTATGTGCACACGGGTGAGAAGCTAACTGACGAGGCGTAATTTACCAAATTACCCTTGTGGTCAACAACGAGCTACAGGAATAGAGAGACAGGTCCTCACAGCAGATATGGCATTGCTCCACGTATTTGGCTACATCCCTTGGCAACTTCGACCAATAGTAATCGCGAGCTACAAGGGCCAAAGTCTTGTCTCGTCCAAAGTGACCCTCTCGGTGTAGCTCCTGCAGAATCTGTCCTCGTAGAGAGCAGTCAGGCACACAAAGACGTAGTCCCCAGAATAGGAAGCCAACCTGCAAGCTATAATCCATGCACTTCCCGTCCCTGACCTCAGCATAAACGGTGCCAAACGAGGGATCATACGGATAGAGGTCCTTGGATACCTCAAAACCCACGACCTTTGTTTGCAGTGTAGTCAGGAGATTGGCGCGCCGGCTTAGTGCATCAGCAACCCGGTTCTGCGTGCCCGCCAGGTGTCGGAGAGAGAAGGTGAACTCCTGTAGGTAGGCGACCCACTTCGCATGTCGCCAGTTGAGCTTATGTTGACCATGGAGGAATTTGAGGGCCTCATGATCCGTGTGCAACACAAATTCGCATTCCACCAAGTAATGCCTCCAATGCTTCAGGGACTGCACAATAGCATAGAATTTCAGGTCATAAGTGGAGTAGTTTTTGGTGGCACCTGATAATTTTTCACTAAAATATGCTACTGGACATCCCCCTTGGCTGAGCACACCGTCGATGCCGACTCCCGATGCATCGCAGTTGACTTTGAAGACCTTCTCAAAATTTGGCAGTGCGAGAACCGGCGCTTCAGAGATCCTTTGCTTCACCATCTGGAAGCCCTCTTCCGCCGCTTCATTCCATTGGAAATTCCGCCCCTTGAGACACTCGGTGATGGGAGCTGTCAACGAACTAAAGTTATAGATGAATCGCCTGTAGAAGGAGGCCAATCCATGGAAGCTGCGAACATCATGTAAGCTTCGCGGCGAGGGCCAACTTCGGATTGCATCCACCTTGTTGGGATTTGCGCTAATGCCACCTGAAGATACAATATAACCAAGGAAACCTACCCGGTCAGTTAAAAAGGTGCACTTCTTACGGTTGGCGAACAACTGTTCTTGTCGCAGTGCCTCGAGGACAACTCTCAAATGTGCCAAGTGATCCACCTCGGAGGAACTGTTGACCAAGATTTCGTCGAAGTAGACGACTACAAAACGCCCCATGAACGGTCTCAGGACTTGGTGCATGAACCTTATGAATGTGCTGGGCGCGTTTGACAGGCTGAAAGGCATCACCGTCCACTCGTATAATCCGTTCTGAGTCTTGAAAGCTGTCTTCCACTCGTCCCCTGGCCTGATGCGAATCTGGTGGTATCCACTCTTGGGATCTATCTTCAAAAACAGCTTGGAACCTGCCAGTTGGTCGAGCATGTCATCCAGTCTTGGTATGGGAAATTTGTACTTGATGGTGATCCGGTTGATAGCTCTGTTGTCGATGCAAATCCGTCATGATCCGTCCTTCTTGGGTACTAAGAGAGCAGGCACGACACAAGAGCTGATGCTTTCCCGTACATAGCCTTTCTCCATCAGTTTCGTCACTTGCTTCCTCAACTCATCGATCTCTTTTGGACTCATCCGGTAGGTTGGTCGATTGGGTAGGCTGGCTCCCGGAGTCAAATCTATTTGATGCTGGATGTCTCGTAGTGGTGGTAGTCCAAGGGGAAGCTCCTCCGGCAGCAGATCCGCAAACTCCTCCAGGATAGGCCTCACCAGCGCGGGAACTTCATCAACCGTTTCTGCTTTGCCTGGCAGCAGCGCATAGATGACGGCCTGCTCCTTCACATCTTCGAGAAACTGCGATCGTGACAGCATCGTCACCACCCGGTCTCCCTTGGGCTTCGGCCGTGGATCCTCACGTCTCGGAGCGAGGGTAAGCCGCTTCTCCTTGATCCTCAAGGTGTAGGTAGGGGTGGCAATTCGGGTTCGCGGGTCGGGTTCGGGTCGGGTCATACACTGACCCATTTAATAAAGACCAAACCCGAACCCGACCCGTTTAATAAACGGGTCAGGTTTATAAACCCAAACCCGGCCTATTTATAAACGGGTCAACCCGACCCGACCCGTCTAACCCGTTTAAACGGGTTAGACGGGTCGGGTCGGGTTGACCCACCACGGCCTAGGAGGGAGAGGTGGCGCTCGACACCACCGGCCGGATCTCGCCGGGAAACAGCCGGATCTGGCTGGAACTGGCCGGATCTGGCCGGGAAACAGTCGGATCTTGTCGGATCTTGCCGGATCTGGCCGGGAAGCAGCCAAATCTGGTTGGATCTAGGCGGATCTGGCGAGAAACAGCCGGATCTTGCCGGATCTGAGTCGTAGCGGTGAGGGGGTCACAGATCTGACCGGGAAGCAGCCAGATCTGAGTCGTGGACGGCAGTGGAGCTTCGTGGTCGGTGGCGGTTGTGGTCGGCGCTGAATGACCTCGGGGAGCCGGGTGGGTGCAGAGAGGCAAGGGAGGAGGAGAGGGTGAGAGGAGTGGAGGGAGAGGGAGATCGGGCGGCCGGTGGGGGAGCAGAGAGGCAAGGGAGGTGAGAGGAGTGGAGGGAGAGGGAGATCGGGCGGCTGGTGGGGGAGCAGAGAGGCAAGGGAGGTGAGAGGAGTGGAGGGAGAGGGAGATCGGGCACCCGGCCGGTGAGGGAGCAGAGAGGCAAGGGAGGTGAGAGGAGTGGAGGGAGAGGGAGATTGGGCGGCCGGCCGGTGGGGGAGCGGAGAGGCAAGGGAGGTGAGAGGAGTGGAGGGAGAGGGAGATCGGGCGGCCGGTGGGGGAGCAGAGAGGCAAGGGAGGTGAGAGGAGTGGAGGGAGAGGGAGATCGCCGGACCCCGGGGGAGATTTGAGATCGCGAGGGGAGGTAGGGGAAGATCGCCGGGTTATTAATAGTAATAGTGGGTCATAGCCTATTAACATCCTAAGCCTAACACTAACAGCCTAAGCCTAACATAGTAAGTTAGTAACAACTAAACCCTTAAACACGGGTTAACGGGTTGACCCATTTACCCGAACCCATTTATACCAAACCCAAACCCGTTTATCTCAGGTCGGGTTGGGTCGGGTTCACGGGTCATGACCCGGATTGCCACCCCTAGGTGTAGGTGTTCCTCCAACCGTCGTGGACGACAAATCGATCATATTGCTAGGGGCGGCCCAATAGTAGGTGACATGCATCCATAGCAACCACGTCACACCAAACACTATCTTGATAATTGGACCCAATGGAAAAAGAAACCAGGCAGCGTTTATCGACTTTTACCTCGCTGCCGCGCTTGAGCCAAGATAGCCGATAAGGAACAGGATGGGACTCTGTTGGCAGTTGTAGCTTGGTCACCGCCTCATCCGCTATGACGTTCTCACAACTTCCACTGCCCACGATCATCTTACAAACTCGCCCGCCGATGGTGTATGTTGTTTGGAAG
Organism: Narthecium ossifragum; assembly: GCA_963920575.1. NCBI lineage: Eukaryota > Viridiplantae > Streptophyta > Magnoliopsida > Dioscoreales > Nartheciaceae > Narthecium > Narthecium ossifragum. The sequence goes on from OY986972.1 coordinate 8,776,858, forward strand.
ATATTGATCCGCAACCAGTTGTTGTCGGCCTCTTCCTTGGGAGACAGGAAACTCTTTCGCAGAACCAGGGTCTCCTGACTGTCACCGTACAGAACCTCCCCTTCTTCGTCACAGCCATCGAAGACGGGTTCGGCTAGGTCCGCCTGTTCCTCCGCTTCTTCTTCAAGGAGCAGAGCCTTCCCTGGCCGGCTAGCAGGTAGGCTACAATCCGAGGCCCAATGCCCTACTTCCCCACAACAGAAGCACCTGAAGGTGGATCCCGATGTCGGATTTTGGGGAGCGGGCCGTGGACCCGGCTTCGCTTGCGGGGCCGGGTTCAGCAGGGCTGGAGTAGGCCGTTGCGTCCTTCCAATGGTAGTCGTCCGAGCTTGTTATTTCTCTGTCGTCAACGCTTGCTGGTAGGCCTCGGATACCGTACACAACGCATGGAGGCTCAATGCGTCCTGGATAGATAGCCACAACCCTCCGAGGAATCTTGCTACTGTTTGCTCCTCCGTCTCTGATAGGTCGTTCCTGACAAGCAACTGATAAAATTCTTCAGTATACTCCTCCACAGATCACGTACCTTGGCGTAACATATGTAGTTTCTGGAAGAGGGACTGGGTATATCCGAAAGGAATGAAGTGCTCCTTCATCTTCTTTTTCATCTTCTCCCAGCTTCGGATCTTGTCCTTTTGCTGCTTCTCCCGAACCCTCTTCAATTGTTCTTACCACGCCGAAGCCCGCCCCTTCAGCTTAATAGACACCAACTTCACCTTGATGTCGTCAGAAACCTCCCGAAACTCGAATATACGCTCAACCTGATGAAGCCAGTCAATGAAAATCTCCTGCTGTAATCCTCCCGCGAACTCAGGTATGTCCACCTTGAATCCGTAATCCATGGAACGATCCCGCTGGTGACGGTGTCTTAACATAGGTTGGTCGGCATACGTATTCTGAAAGGAGGACTCGTCCGATGACAACTTCTCTTCTTCTTCCAGCGAGGGCGTCCGGTCACGGTTCTGTTGTTGTAACTGGAGTTGGAGCGCAGCAACTTGCCGTTGCTCCCGCGGGGGAGGGCTGTCATCTACAAGAGGGCGACCACGTCTTCTGGGCGGAGGTGGAGATACACTAGGCGGGCGTCGAGCACGTGCGGCTCTGGTTCGAGGTATGGTAAACGTGAACCTCTCATCGGGAGAGACCGATCTATCTATGGGAGAGACAACTAGAATTCTCAAGAGAAGAAGACAACCCTAATTCTCATTCATCAAAAGTATCCCTTACAAACCCTAGAACTTCCTTTTATATGTTAAGGAGAGACCAGACCAACTCAAGCATAGAATCAAACATGACTTAACTCAACTGAACTCGGAATTAAAGAGAAGAAATTCGACTAGAAATAAGAAACTTGCTAAAAATAGAAAGACCGATAAACTGCCTAAAAATGAAAGTTTTTCACTAAAACGAAATTTTAAACCATAAGCAAAAGGAATCTGGAGATTTGGAAGTCAAGGTCATAGAGAGATCTTCGATCTCCGATGAATCTCGTCGGGCTCATTGAGCCGGTCGAATCGACTGGTCGCACGCCCCGATCGGATATCGTGATCGAAAGTTATGCCCATCTGACGGTCGCGGTCGTACGGAGATTTGAGTCGGATAGATGGAGTTCAAACGTGACCGGATCGCCTATAGAGCTGATCCGGATCGGACTCGATCAGGTCTGGATCTGGATTTGGTCCTTCATCACTATTGCCGGCTTGTCTGGCCAAAAGATCAGCGTCCCCATTGACTTCTCTTGGAATAAATCTGATGTGCAGCTCCTTGGACTGGAAAGCATTCCAACAAAAACACTGCAGATGATCTCGAAGCAATAGAGGCCATCGTCCTCCTCCTCCCATGTACTCCACCAAATCCTAGGCATCGGTCTCTACAAGTACCCGGACTAGGCGAAACCGTGTACCCAACTCCAAAACCTTTTCAAGAGCTACTAAACTCAGCATTCGCCACACCCACCACATTCTTTACCTGTTTGGTGTGGGAATAAGGCGGGAATAACCCCCTTATTCCCATACTTATCCCCAAACACCTTTTCTTATTCTAAGTAATCATTACCCATTTATTCCCATTCCACCTACCACCACCACTCTACTTTTTCTTATTCCAAGTAATCATTACTACTTTATTCCCACTTTTCCTAACCCCAAAATCCCTTATTCCCACTTTTCTTATTCCCACACCAAACAGCCCCTAACTCAGCATTCGCACCCACCACATTCTTTACCTGTTTGGTGTGGGAATAAGGCGAGAATAACCCCCTTATTCCCATACTTATCCCCAAACACATTTTCTTATTCTAAGTAATCATTACCCATTTATTCCCATTCCACCTACCACCACCACTCTACTTTTTCTTATTTCAAGTAATCATTACTACTTTATTTCCACTTTTCCTAACCCCAAAATTCCTTATTCCTACTTTTCTTATTCCCATACCAAACAGCCCCGAAAACTCCCATTGCCGTCAACTACCTTCATCGAAGCATAGCACGCTGATCCCAATAAACCCACCCAAAATAGAGGCGTATGTCTGGATAATGTAAAATCCTTTCTTCGCAGAAAAGCCCTCAGCAGAGCCGCCCCTCCACATTGCCCACTCTCGGACGAACTAAGAGATGGATCGCCCAAGCTCTGCTACCGTCTGACCAGCCCCATCAAAGCACCACATGTTCCTATTCCTCCACAACTGCCACAGCCCATAACCTAGCTTTAACTTACGAGACTGCCAAAGCTCTGTTTTGCTAGGAAAGAAGAGCACCTCCCCAGCGCCGCCAACCCTCCGCTCGCCTGAAAGCTGAGTCCCGCTCAAACACCCGATCCCAAACTTGCCGCGAGTTATCACAATCAAAAAACAAGTGTTCAAAAGGACTCACCAGCATGGAGACAGCGCGGACAACCAGCGTCCTCCACTGCCCCAAGATGGAACAGAGCCTCCTTGGTAGCGAGCTTTCCATGGAGCGCCTTCCAAAGGATCGCATGGATCCTCGGCCCAAAAGGCCCCTTCCAAATATAGTCCCATCGAACGCCAGCAACGCCAATATCCGCCCCCCTTTTATCCTCTCTGTTTCTTGCACAATATCAATTGCCAAAATCTGCACCGCGGGAGCCGGACCAAACAATCGCCGCACCTTCCTCCGACACCAACATCCATGAGCATCAATAAGACTACTAATTTGCATACAACTAGAAATCCGATCAACATTAACAAAGGTGGGTTTCCGATTAAGAGGGAGATCGAGCACCCACCAGTCTTGTAGCACAATGATTTTACTCCCAATACATGGTGAACATAGCATTGTCTGATATTGCAATCAAACACCCTCTAATCTCCTTTCTATCCTAATTTTTATTCTCAAATCTATTTCCATTTTATTCTCATTTTTCAACCAATCAATACTACTTTTTCTCTTCTTTTCAACCAATCACAAGAACTTTATCCGTACTTTTTCACTTTTAAACCAATCATTATTTCATTATCCCTACTTTTCAACAAATTACATCAACTTTATCTCTACTTTTCAACCAAACATTAATACTTTAACACTACTTTTCACCCAAATACCACACATATCCCACTAGTTATCCCAGCATACCAATCATTATCATCTCCAATCCCGGAATTGATTATCCCGCAACCAAACGACACGATTGGAGGGCAAATTATCGCGCCCTGACACGCGAAAGCCCAACCGGGCCGGGCGACGCGAATCGGAACCTAACAAAACGCGGAAAATTTGGCGAGGGTTCCCTCTAACCTATTGGTCTCCCTAAACATCCCAGCAGTCATTACCCTCTTGGTTCACCACCACCCCTAATATGGGGCTAGCATGCTTAAGAGTATGTACAAGATATAAACCTATAAGGGAAATCTATACATACAAAGCCCCGCAGGAAAAACCAATGAAAACTCCTCTCTGCCACCAAAGGATCGATCTTTTCCTAAGAAAAGATCGATCTTTCAAGAAACAGAGAGCCTTCCCTTCCTGTCGAGCCAAAGAAGATCGATCCTTCCTCCCAAGAAGATCGATCATCGTCACGACAGAGGGCACCCTCCTTGTCAAGCCAAGGAAGATCGATCCTTCCTCCCAAGAAGATCGATTCTCCTCGTGACAAAGGGGATTGATAAGACGTGAAAAGTGCACAAATCACATTTTTAACTAGGTCTTGTTAGTCTCCGAGCAATGCTATTTTGATAGTATATGATTTATTTCAGGTATAAGAGCCTTCAATGAAGATTAGATCATGTTTGGTGCTAAAACGAACAAATAAAGAACCTGCGAAGTCAAACGAGCGAAGGTGAGCCATCTTTGAAGATTAAACTGTACCTGCTTAGGAAGAACCAGATGATGTGCCATATATAGTTGGAAAGCTCTTGAAGTCTAGTTTCGGGAGAATTTTACGGTTCGTGATTCCGAGTTTTCTAGAGGAAGTTACGGCAATTTTAGTACCGATGGTGCAGTCTGGATGGCAAAACAGTAGATACTCTGGAAAGTCAGGTCAATCCTACACCCATAGAAGATCGATTCGTTTATGCAGGAACCTGATAGAACACATACTTTTTAACTGTTCACAGTAGGATCGATCCTTCTATCGATCCTACTCAAATCGATCCGAAACCCCTGGTAGGATCGATCCGACTCGGGCGTAGCCAGAAATTAAAGATTTTGATGTAAAGGATAGATCCTACACCCCTGGAGGGATCGATCCTACCTTCCCAGTGAAAAAAATCAATGGTTTAGATCTAATCCGAGGATGGAGACACTTTCACATGTGGATGAGTTGAAGTTAGATTCTGAGCCTGAGACTAGAATAGATTTATAATTCGAGGACATGTCACAGAAGATACATGAACACATACTGAGTAGGATCGATCCTACTGAGTAGGATCGATCCGACACCCCTGGTAGGATCGATCCGACACCCCTGGTAGGATCGATCCGACACCCCTGGTAGGATCGATCCGACTCGGGCGTAGCCAGAAATTGAAGATTTTGATGTAAAGGATCGATCCTACACTCCTGGAGGGATCGATCCTACCTTCTCAGTGAAGAAAATCAACGGTTTACATCTAATCCGAGGATGGAGACACTTTAAGTGTGAGGACCTGTCCCTCCATTCCTGGGTCGACCGCCTGGGTCGGGCCGTGGCTCGTTGTGGACCGCAAGGGCAATTTGGTAAATTGCGCATTGTTGGTTTGTTTCACACCCGCGTGTGCACACACTGACCTTATTTGTGTTAGTGCTTGATTAGAATGGTTAGGTGGACCCAGGATCGGAAGATCCCATCTCGGGCGCGCTGAAGCTTGCGTTTGGGCAGCTTACGGCACTTGAGCGATCGATCGGACTCGTGAGCGAGTCGGTGGGTTTTTGACCTGTTCGGATCGATCCAAAGTGTTTCGGATCGATCCAGCCTGTCTTGGATCATTCCATTTTGGCCTTGGATCGATCAGGGAACTGTAGCGGAGCAGGTTGGGCAGTTATGCTTGGAGAAGACGGTCGTAGTGGCCGTCGTCCTCCATTGTCAGAGGAGAGGACCTCTCCTTCCTTCTTTTCTCCACCTTCCCCGACCTTCCCCTTCTCTTCTCCTTCACTTCTTCCTTCTCTTTTCTTCCTTCTTTCTTTCTTCTTCCCGCAAGCTCTGCTTGCTCTGTTTTCTTCCGACAGCCCATCTTCTTCTCCTCCGTTCTCCCTCCTCCGGCCACCGTTTTGGGTGTTCTAAAGGTCGTTGGATCCATGGCGACGAGAGGAAGATCTCTGGCATGGTTTGGAGCTGGATTGGTGACTGTTTAGCGGGGAATCAACCGAGGAGTGCGTTTCCGGTAGGTGTTCTACCTACGAGAGTGGTTTAGGGGTGTTCTCTTAGTATAGCCGTTAGATCTTGCTGTAATTGTGTTGTTGGATACATGTTGCTTAGTATAATATTTGGTTTAAGTTTCATGAACTTTGGTTAAGATTTCAGTAGGATTTATGCATGTTTTATCTCGGATTTTCCGGTTTCTGCTGTTCTTGAAGAACATCCGGTTTACGGTGCGTTTTCCGATTGGTACGTGTATTATCTTGGGTTGTGTTGAGAATAAGAGTTGTAGATCTCTGAGTTATCTTTCCACTCCAGATTATTTCATATTTTTCCGATTTTTCTACGAATTGTGGTGAATTTTCTCGTGGCCTGCGACGAGGCTGATCTGAAGCTGGTATGAAGCAGAAACTGTTTGGATTGATCCAAAATGTTCCGGATCGATCCCAAGGCTGTTTGATGAGATTTTGTGGACTATTTTTAGTGGCTTTGATTAGTGTTTTCCTGGTAATCGAACCGTTGGATGTTTCCCGATTTTGGATATGTTGATCCCGGCATGTAGATCTACATGAGTCTAAGTTGGATCTTGAATCCGACGTCATTTGGACGTCGGATCGACGGGATCAACTAACTGCTATGTAGAGAATGTTTGGTGTTTTAATATAATATTATATGTTCGGATTATAATATTATATTTTACTGTTCATCGATGTTTTCGGGGTTGCTTCCCGTTGCAGGAGTCCGCGGTTGACGGTCGTGGTACTGTCGTAATGCCGGAACCCGCTGCGGATCGGCTGGCAGCGGTTGGTAGTACCGCTGCAGCGATCCTGTTGGACTTGTATGCTGCCTTGACATACTGTTGCATGCCTATGTCTCTTGCTTGTGTATGTTCATAGCATGCATTCTCTGTTGTGCATTAGTTGCATAAGGTTAGGGCGTGGGTGATTTGTGGATCGCCGTCCTGAGGTTGGAAGCTCGGATTTAGCCCTAGGACCGGGGTTGGGTAGTTAGGACTCGGTTCGAATTGTGGTGTCCAGTCAAACTTGATGATAGGCTTAGATAACTGGTACACATGTTGCTTGATGATTATAGAGGTCGTGTCGGCCTTGAGTCAGATGCTAAGGTGTAGCCGGTGTCCCACTGTGCTGACCTTGCAGTGTCAGGTTCCTGTAGGTGTGTCGCCAGTGCTGTTCCTGCTACTAAGTGCTGCCCCTGGGCCTCAGGGACACGCGGTGGGGTTATGGGACCCATGTATACACCCAGGTCTTACTCGAGGGCGACACTCTTGCGTTCCCCTTCCTTCAGTGTGACGTAGTGTAGAACCCTACTGAGCTTTATGCTCACTCCTACCCGGGCTGCGTTTTACAGGTGCAGGCGCCAGCTCTTCTTCAGTAGCCCCTACCGGGCAGGTGTTTAGTGGCATGGCAGCGTCTGACGGTGTCTGAGGATCGGTGATCATTTTCTACACTTTTGTTATAGTTAGTCTCCTACGAGAGTATGATGTATAAACTGTTGTAAGCCCTCTAAGGGTTTTGAATATTATATTATATTCTTTGAGGCTTAAAATTATTGTATTATTCAGGGGTGCTTGTGAACTGTTTAATGAAACCAGAAGGTTAGAGGGAACACCTCGCCATTATTTCCGCATTTAGTTAGGTTCCGGTTCACGTCGCCCGGCCCGGTTGGGCTTTCGCGGGTCGGGGCGCGACATTAAGGCTATAAATAGGCACCTTTTAGGGTTTTTTGGGGGCTCTTCCTTGGCCTTTTGGCTGAGCCTTCTTGGTTCTTTTTCTTCTTTCTTTTACATAAGTTAGGTTAGATCTTTGGGGAAAGATCCATGGGTGGAGCGTGGCGACAACCTTCATCGACGGATCTCCTTCCTAAAGATGAGTAGTTAAACTTTTACCAAGGAATTCTTATGATGTAACTAAGATTTCTATTAGGGATTTCTTAGATCTAGGGCTTGTATACATTATTGATTGGCTTATATGGATTGATTTCTATTTCTTTTATACCTTGGTGTCGATTTCTTGCTGGATGTATGGATTGTTCTTGTTTGCACTTGATTCCGGAGCTTGTGTATGCTAGGGCTTGGATTGGATTCATCCAAATAAGAGGACCATGCTAGTCCCATGGTATCTCGGATGAAATCTTCTTCGTGGTTAGGGATTTTATAGTGCTAGTCCCACTATAGTAGTGCTAGTCCCACTACGTTCTATCCCTAATCCTTCGTACATCCTACCTTTGTAGATTTGGCCATCAAGATGCTAAGCCATCTTGATCTTACACCTAAATCCATATCAGTACTACTACTTACGATGAATTCATCCTAATAAGAAGGTTCATTAGCAGTGAACGTAACTAATCATTCGATCATTGATTCTTTAGGAAATTGTTCTTGCCAACAAGGAATCCTAACCAGAACTTGTTGAGTGATAAGGAGAACTAGCTATTCACTTATCAACTATTAGGAAAACCATTCATCGTGATTAACATGCCCTATCTTAGGAAGACTTGGTAGATCTTTAGTTATTAATCAAGAATCCTGTGGTATCTTCTTTCGTGTTTATTAATCATTTAGTATAAACTTAGTTTAATTTCAATTCTGAACCTTTTCCCAACTTATCGGTAGGAATACGCAGATTGGGTTTAGTAGTTTAATTACTTTCCTACGCATTCCTTGTGGATTCGACTCGGACTCACTGCTCACTACCCCGAAAGTAGTTAGTTAGTAGTTTGATTATAAATTTGTAATTTTGTGTAGACTTGTTAAGGAACGACACTTTTTAAGTCCTATCACAAACATTGCGCCACATAGGCGACGCTCACTTCCCCACCCAATCCGACGATCGCGAAGCTTTCCAGTTATACTTGGCACGGACTGCCCGTTTCCACAGAGAGTCCTCATCCAGACACAGACGAGTCGCCCGGAGCATCCTTCTGGCTTGCTGCCAAGATTGAAGATGACACAAACCCGCCCACCATTGTCACGATTGGAGCAAACGATGTCTCACGTCACATTGGACAAGCCCGAACGCCGGCCTTCCCAAAGAAAATCCCGGATAAGCTTCTCAATTTTCCTCAGGATTGACACGACACGTTAGTTGTCATCATGAAGAAAACAGGGAGAGCCTGCACAACGTGTCACGACAGAGTAATCCGCCTAGGAAGAGATAAGCGGAGGGAACTCCACCTAGAGAGACACTCAACAATTTTATCGAGCAGATCGCTGAAGTCCGCCACACTCAACCTATGGCCGGTGACTCGAAGTGTGAGGACATGTTCCTTCGACCCGGTCCGATCGCGTTAGGTCGAGGGTCTGACTTGGTTGGTTTGGCCCGGTTGGCCTTGGGTTGCGATCGGTTGATCGCATCGCTGCTTTTGGACCCCAATGACAATTTGATAAATTGCGCCTTGGCGGTCGGTTTCACACCCGCGAAGTGCACACACAGTCTTGATTGATGTACGTGATTAAATAGATCAACTAGGAATGTTCGCGATCCACTAGGTGGCACTGGCAGATCTTGTTGTAGGGTTGGCAGCACTGGTAAATCTGGCTGTGGGGTTGGCAGCACTGGCATATCTAGCAGTGGGGTAGGCGGCAATTGCAGATCTGGCTGCGGGGTAGGCTGCACTGGAAGATCTGGCTGAGGGGTAGGCGGCAGTGGCAGATCTGGCTGCGGGGTTGGCGGCACTCGCAGATCTGGCTGCGGGGTAGGCGACATTGGCAGATTTGGCTGCGGGCTAGTTGGCACTGGCAGATATGGCTGCGGGGTAGGCGGCACTGGCAGATCTCTCCCCACTTGTCTGCCCTGGAGTACTAAAATTAACACAATATGTGCACGGAATGCCGACGTGTTAAAATAAATACAAGAGTATATACATCGTGTAAAAAATTAAACTGGTTAAAGTCCAAGTTTTATGCACGTGTATAAAAAAACACACGCGTATAAAATACGTGTCTGAAAAACAAAAGGGATGGTGGCCTAGTTGTCCTCACATGTCCTCGCATGGTCGACATGTCCCGCTGGGTGAAGTTCAAATTGGACCAAGGGAGGAAATTTCAAATTGGGAGAAGTTCATGAGGTCTCAAGTGATAATCACATGACTCGAATAAAACGAGCATTTGAGACAAAATTTCCTAAAGCAACTGAAGATCAAATTATTCAAAAGTGCTATGAATATATGAAGAATCAATTCATGAGCATCTTCGCTGGATCAGATAGAATATCTATCGGGTCAGATGATCCTATGCAAGATGCCCAACACCCCTGTAAGGACCTGCTCCTCCACTCCAGGATCGACCGTCTGTGTCGCGCCCCGACCCGCGTCGGCCCAACCGGGCTGGGCGACGCGAACCGGAACCTAACCTACTGCGGAAATTTTGGCGAGGTTTCCCTCTAATCATAGTGGTCTCCCTAGCAATTCATAATCATCATGTATTAACAAACAATCCCAAGCCTTAAAGACTGAAACTGAAATATATACAAATCCTCAACAGGGTAAAAGTTATACAAATCTCTCCCGTAGGAGGCTAACTAAGCAAAAGGCTAGAACTGACGAACGCCACACCTCAAACACAGCCAGACGCCGTCACGTCACCAAATACCTGCCCGGTAGGGGCGACCGAAGAAGAGCTAGCGTCAGCACCTGCAAAACGCAGCCCGGGTAGGAGTGAGCACTAAGCTCAGCAGGGACACCACACTACGACGCTCATAAGGGAGGAAACACAACACTGCCGCCCCCAAGTCTACCCTGGGTGTATACAAGGGTCCCATAACCCTACCAGGAGTCCGTGAACGCATGCCCAAAACACTGCAGACTCTCAACAGGAGACAGGACACTACTTGGCGGGCAAGGACACAGCTAGGTAGGCACTCCTCGACCCAAGAGTCAAGAACACCGGACACCGGCTACACTTCAGATTCAACTTGGAGTCCACACGACCTCTAAACACCAAACCACATGTATTCAGGTCATCTAATCCTATCATCAAAAACGACTGAATACTACAAATCGAGTCCTGGACTAAGCTAACCACAACGGTCCTAGAGCTAGATCCGGACTACCTGAAAACCCCGGATCAGCGATCAACCCATCGCCAATGTCCTACACAGATGAACCTAATGCACAAAGAAATGCATGTTATGAGCACACGCAGAATATACAGATAAGCATGCATCAGTATGTGATTGTATATAAAACAAGGTCTGGACACGGCACCCTGCCGGCCCGGGGTGGTGAACATGTAAGTAAGGTCTAGGAGCTGCTACAATGGTACCACCACCAACTGTCAGCAGTCCGCCACAACACCTGCATCGGGAAGCAGCCCCGTAAACTACAGCTCACAGATATCACAGATAAAGCCCTCGACGCACGCCGGCATGCAAGGCTAAGGAAAGCTGTAGGGCTAGCCGCCCGTTTATTCTAAACATCCCGGGAGTCATCACTCCCCTGGTTCACCACTGCCCCTATTATAGGATTAACATGCTTAAATATATGTACCAGATATAAGACAGTAAAGAAAACCGTCATACAAAGCCCCGCGGGCAAAAGCCAGTTGAAAACACCCCTCACAAGGGGATCGATCCTCACAAGGGGATCGATCTTCTTAGTACTTGGGAGAAAACTCGTCCCTGTCAACCGAAGGAGATCGATCTTCTCCACCAGAAGGATCGATCTTCTTCGTGACATGGAACCCGCCACCTCAACCTAGGCAAGGATTGATCTCTCTTCAGCCGAGGGATCGATCCTGCTCGGGCTGGGCATGACGCCCCACAAGGGATCGATCTTCCCTCAAGGGAGATCGATCCGAATGGGTTCTCCGGCGACCGGACGGAGAGAGATACCGCCAAAAAATACAACCAAATCCCCCAAGACTCTGGGATCTGGTAGATCAAGAAACCACGAGTCCAAAACCGGTGAAATCATGGAAAACAAACATGTATTTTAACAGATCTAAGCAAAAGATCACAATTAAACCGGAAAAACTCCGTTGCGTCCACTTTATAGGCGAACGAACCGACCTATGAGGGATCGATCTTTCCTGAAGAGAAGATCGATCTCTCATAACGATCACAGCTTGACTTTCTGGCACAAGGAGATCGATCTTTAAGCACTAAGAAGATCGATCTTATTTGTGCAGAAAGCTAAACTTGGGCAAGAGCTCAAGCCCAAGTCCGGATTTTTCGATCCCGGGTCCCACTAACCATTCTAGCCAAACATTACCACAAACATGGTCAGTGTGTGCACACGCGGGTGTGAAACAAGTCAATAATGCGCAATTTACCAAATTGCCCTTGCGGCCCAAGAAACAATACGACCCACCGGGTCGCGCGCTCAACGCGAAACAATCAAACGAGCCACGGGTCCGACTCAGCCGGTCGACCCAGGAGTAGAGGACATGTCCTCACATCCTATTACCCTTAAAGGAAATCTCGTCCTGAGATTCGATAAGGGTCGGGCTCAAAAACAAAACAACGTCTAACAGGATACTACAAAGCGGTAAAGGATACCTGCTGATGCGACGATGATGCTGATGGCAACCTGGCCGCCTCTACTAGCCTCTACTGCTACTGCCACGACCTCCGTCTCGCAGCGTCGTGCACTCTCGGCGATAGTGCCCCGGCTGGCCACACTGATAGCATGAATGCGGCCCCAGACCCGCCTGCATCCGGTACCGTCTGGTCCACGCTCTCCACAAGGGGCAGTCTCTCCGATAATGCCCCAACTGCCCGCACTCAAAGCACGTCATGGGTCTCTGCTCTGCCTGCTGGACCTGACCAAACCCTGCGAACGCCTCCTGCTGAGGCTCCTCCTCCGGAAACCACTCGTCTGTATCATCCTCCACGAACTCCTCCTCTGCCTCTGAGAGGGGCTGGTCCTCGTCGTACTCAGCGACTGATTGCTCATGCCGCTCGTCCCCTGAGAACTGCTGCTCGGGATCATCCTCGTCATTAGCTCCCTCCTCTGCCTCTGGACCATCTCCGCCGATGTCCTTTGGCTGGTGCTGATAGGGCTGATGATGTCGTGAACGGGCCTCCCCCCGCTACGATCCTACTCCGCCCTAAACCTGCTGCGGCTGGGCGGCGCGCCCTGAACTCGAGGGGAACACTTGTCACACCCCGACCCAGAAAACCCATCCAGGACGGGGCGTGAGGGTTCCTATCACTACTGATCTCTAACTGGCGCGATACAAAGCGAAAAAGACGGATAAATTTGAACAATAATATTCCAGAGATGAAACTGATATTCAATTCATATATAGATACATCAAGTTGTACTGATACAAGATTCTATAACAAACTCCTCCAAGGGAAAGATTTATACAATAATAAAAAATTCCTCAAAAGGGCGTTTACAATATACAAATATCAAAAGGTACAACAGTTTATCCTACAGCAACCTCAAGCACCTCTGGACGTACTTGCGCCACCAAAGGCCGATCCCGCCGGCTCCACAGAAGAAGAACTGGCGCCTGCACCTGCAAACACAACCCGGGTAGGAGTGAGCGATAAGCTCAGTAGGGTTCTACTCTACGGCACACAGAAAGGAGGAAAACAGCAACAGTGTTGCCACCCCGCTCAAGTCTAACGGATACCACGGGTCCCACAACCCTATCGATGTCCCAAGGGCTCCTGCCATGAAATCTCTCTTCTGAACATGTTACCAGGAGGCCAAGGAACAGTAACATGCAGGATCACCCTTACCCAAGCAGGAAAACCATGCCTTGGGGAACCACGTCGGGAACGCATCGACATCCATCCTTAGCACTTGGCCTTGGAAGACAACACGACCTCTAAACCTCAAACATTGATCAGAGTCAATTAACGCAAGTCCTCAATAACATAAGATTCCATTATACAATCACACCCTAGTCCTGACTACCCAGCCACGATTCTAAGGCTAGATCCGAGCTACCCGAGAGCCTCGGATCAGCGACCAAACCATCGCCCGCCTAACCTCAGATGCTTCTAATGCACACAATGCATGAACCTATACAAACATCTATCCTAGATGTCTCTACATGCCACAACATCAGTTATAGGTTCAACAGATATACAATAGCCCTCGGCACTCGCCGGCAAGAGGCTAAGGTTCCACAATTCCACATTAGCTAGCACTCATAGCTAGCTAATGGCTAAGCAAACAATTAAGCATTTAATTACCAACCAAACATGTATTTAAATGCAAGCCAAACCATCAATTTACTCAAAAGGGATATACACACGATTCGATCTCAATCTCAGTAGAAATCCCTTGAAAACTCCATGAAAACGACATGCAAACTTCCCAACAAGTTTAGATATCAATCACGAATGAAAGCCATTCAAGAAAAGCCAGAAAATAATGCTCAAAGGCTCACGGTCGATGCGACGGTCGATTCGACGGTCGACCGTGAGGCCACGGTCGATGTCACGGTCGATGCAACGGTCGACCGTGAGACCAAAACGAGGAAAACCATTAGGGTGACGGTCGATCCGCACATCGACCCTGGGAAGCACAAAACCAAACAGAGCCTGACGGTCGATCCGACGGTCGACCGTGAGGGAAATCGGAAAAAGAGAAGATCCCGCGGTCGATCCATGCATCGACCCTGGGAGACTAAAAACCACATAGAGCCTGACGGTCGATGCGACGGTCGATCTGACGGTCGATCTGACGGTCGACCATCAGGCCCAGAAAGAGCGTATCAATGCTTGACGGTCAATTTACCGATCAACCGTCGAGCCTCAGGCACAGTTCATCAGAACAGTGCCGGAAATCCAATTTCTTGGATTTCAAACATCAAATCTTGTTGGAAAACGATGAGATTTTGCAAGCATGCGTAAATAACGATGGGGAATCCAACGGTTTGAAGAAATCACATTTTTGATGGTTAAATCTCCTATCTAGGTCAAAACGGGCGAAAACCGACAAAACGGCGATAATACGGAAACCAGCCGTTAAAATACGGAAATCGCAAGGTAGGAATACTTCAAACCATTCACAACACATGTGCAATGAGCTACATAACATTCTAACAAGTATTCCTACGGCGAAAAGGCATTAAACCTATCCTAGGAGAACCCGATCATGAGATCGAGGTAGAAACACCTACTTGAGCAAGTAGGGCAGCTCCTCCACACATCCAACCAGTCAAACCGCCAAGATCCACGCTTCGAAGGCCGCGCTCCGAAGCCCTAGCACAGCCGTAGGAGAGAGAGAGAGAAAACGACAGCAGAGAAGAAGAAGGAAAGAGAAAGGAACAGGGCTTATATAGAGATCCGGATCGATATTTCCTGATCGAGCTCCGATCTTCCGATCGGACGCACCCTTAAGATTCTAATCAAACATATACATCAATCCAAGGCCGTGTGTGAATCGCGGGTGTGAAACTGACCACCAGGGAGCATATTTACCAAAATGCCCCTGGGGTCCAAATTGCCATACGATCACCCGATCGTACCCGACGCGGAAACAAACCAACAGGAAACCGGCTCTTGACCCACGCGGTCGAGCCAGGTCGGAGGGGCGGGCCCTCACAACACTGGTTGAACTACCCTAGGCCCTGCCTCCAGCAGTACGGCCTCCACTGACATGGCACAGTTCACCACCTCCCTGAGAGCGTCATCATATCGCGCCGCCATCAGAAGCCTATATCTCGGGGCGTAGCCCCCACTAAAACTGCCGCGCTCTAGCAAGAGGGTCACTCGCCACTGGACCGGCGAACCTGACGAGCCTGGTGAACCTCGCTGCATACTGCGCCACCGTCTGCGTATCCTGGGAGATGCTGAGGTACTCCCGAACAAAGGCCTGACGCGTACTCTGAGGGAAGTATGCATCGAGAAAAGATGAACGGAACGTGTCCTACGAGGGGTCACTCCCGCTCCTAACAGCCAAGACAGTACTTCACCAGTCCAAATAGTCCCCGTCGAGCTGGAACATCGCCAGTCTGACTCGAACTTGGTCATCCTGGATGAACAAAGCATCGAGGACACGACTGACTCCTCTTAGCCAGTCGTCCGCTACTGTCAGATCACCCTCAGCGCCACTGAACCTGGGCGGGTTCAGCTTCTAGAAGGTGATCATCGCTGCAGTCACAGTGCGTTCGCTAAGTGGCGGAAGAACCCTCTCGGCGAAAACAGAGGTGTTTTCCCCCACCGCGAACTCAACATTCGTCTCTGGTGCTGGTGCAGAGTCTCGGGTTAAAGTTGCCGTGGCTACTGGAGCTTGTCGGGCGGTGCGCTGCTCACGTGACCGGCCACGACTCACAAAGGAACGACGTACCCGACTCCTCGGCATCTGCACACCCACCAGAAACAACAAGTATCCACTTGTCAAAAACCACAAAACATCCGGTACAAACAGGAAGCGAAAAGGCATAACACATCACAGAAGAGCATGCACGGATGTTCTAGACATAGAACTATCCCAGCCTACGCTCAATCTCAACCGAAACCTGATCCTACTCCCTGGGATCTACAGCGTATGCTCTGATACCAAGTTGTCGCGCCCCGACCCGCGTAGGCCCAACCGGGCCGGGCGACGCGAACCGAAACCTAACCTACTACGAAAATTTTGGCGAGGTTTCCCTCTAATCATAGTGGTCTCCCTAGCAATTCATAATCATCCTGTATTAATATACAATCACAAGTCTCAAAGACTGAAACTGAAATATATACAAATTCTCAACATGGTAAAAGTTATACAAATCTCTCCCGTAGGAGGCTAATTAAGCAAAAGGGTAGAACTGACGATCGCCACACCTCAAGCACCGCCAGACGCCGCCACGTCACCAAACACCTGCCCGGTAGCGGTGACCAAAGAAGAGCTAGCGCCAGCACCTGCAAAACGCAGCCCGGGTAGGAGTGAGCACTAAACTCAACAGGGACACTACACTACGACGCTCACAAGGGAGGGAACACAACAGTGCCGCCCCCAAGTCTACCCTGGGTGTATACAAGGGTCCCATAACCCTACCGGGAGCCCGTGAACGCAGGCCCAAAACACTACAGACTCTCAACAGGAGACATGACACTGTTTGGCGGGCAAGGACACAGCTGGGTAGGCACTCCTCGACCCAAGAGTCAAGAACACCGAACACCGGCTACACCTCAGATTCAACTTGGAGTCGACACGACCTCTAAATATCAAACCACATGTATTCAGGTCATCTAATCCTATCATCGAAAACGACTGAATACTACAAATTGAGTCCTGGACTAAGCTACCCCGCAACGGTCCCAGAGAAAGATCCGGACTACCCGAAAACCCCAGATCGGTGATCAACCCATCGCCAACGTCCTACACATATGCAACTAATGCACAAAGCAATGCATGTTATGAGCACACGTAGGAATATACAGATAATCATGCATCAGTATGTGATTGTATATCAAACAAGGTCTGGGCACGACACCCTGCCGGCCCGGGGTGGTGAACAGGTAAGTAAGGTCTAGGAGCTGCTACAGTGGTACTACCACCAACTGTCAGCAGTCCACCACAGCACCAACATCAGGAAGCAGCCTCACAAACAACAACTCATAGATATCACAGATAAAGCCCTCGGTGCACACCGGCATGCAAGGCGAAGGAAAGTTGTAGGGCTACCCGCCCGTTTATTCTAAACATCTCAGGAGTCATCACTCCTCCAGTTCACCACTGCTCCTATTATAGGGCTAACATCCTTAAACATTTGTACCAGGTATAAGACAGTAAAGAAAACCGTCATACAAAGCCCCGTGGGCAAAAGCCACTTGAAAACACCCCTCAACCACTAAGAGATCGATCTCCCCTCCCAAGGGGATCGATCTTCTTAGTACTTGGGAGAAAACTCGTCCCTGTCAACCGAAGGAGATCGATCTTCTCCACCAGAAGGATCGATCTTCTTCGTGACATGGAACCCACCACCTCAGCCTAGGCAAGGATCGATCTCTCTTCAGCCGAGGGATCGATCCTGCTCGGGCTGAGCATGACGCCCCACAAGGGATCGATCTTCCCTCAAGGGAGATCGATCCGAATGGGTTCTCCGGTGACCGGACAACGAGAGATACCGTCGGAAAATACAACCAAATCCCCCAAGACTCTGGGATCTGGTAGATCAAGAAACTACGAGTCCAAAACCGGTGAAATCATGGAAAACAAACATGTATTTTAACAGATCTAAGCAAAAGATCACAATCAAATCGGAAAAACTCCAAAAACCCGAAAGATTGTAGGTAGGATCCCTACCTATGCAATAACAGCTTCAATCCAAGCTACTAGGCCTTGGATCGTCCTCAAACTCTTTCAAAATCGCAAGATCTGAGCTGAAGATCCCCGGATTTCAAAAGGGTTTAAAGAAATCCGTTGCGTCCGCTTTATAGGCGGACGAACCGACCTATGAGGGATCGATCTTTCCTCAAGAGAAAATCGATCTCTCATGAGGATCACAACTTGACTTTCTGGCACAAGGAGATCGATCTTTAAGCACTAAGAAGATCGATCTTATTTGTGTAGAAAGCTAAACTTGGGCAAGAGCTCAAGCCCAAGTCTGGATTTTTCGATCCCGGGTCTCACTAACCATTCTAGCCAAACATTACCACAAATATGGTCAGTGTGTGCACACGCGGGTGTGAAACAAGCCGACAAGGCGTAATTTACCAAATTGCCCTTGCGGCCTAAGAAATAATACGACCCACCGGGTCGCGTGCTCGACGCGAAACAATCAAACGAGCCACGGGCCCGACTCAGTCGGTCGACCCAGGAGTAGAGGGACAGGTCCTCACATCCTATTACCCTTAAAGGAAATCTCGTCCCGAGATTTGATAAGGGTAGGGCTCAGAAACAAAACAACGCCTAACAAGATACTACAAAGCGGTAAAGGATACCTGCTGATGCGACGCTGATGTTGATGGCAACCTGGCCGCCTCTACTGGCCTCCACTGCTACTGCCACGGCCTCCGTCTCGCAACGTCGTGCACTCTCGGCGATAGTGCCCCGGCTGGCCACACTGATAGCATGAATGCGGCCCCAAACCCGCCTGGTCCACGCTCTCCACAAGTGGCAGTCTCTACGGTAATGCCCCAGCTGCCCGCACTCGAAGCACGTCAAGGAGTAGAGGGACCGGATGCACATGCGAGTGTGAAACAAACCAACAAGGAGTCTGGGTCGGGCCCGTGGCTCGTTGTGACCCGTAAGGGCAATTTGGTAAATTGCACCTTATTGGTTTGTTTCACACTCGCATGTGCACACACTGACCGTGTTTGTGTAAGTGTTTGATTAGAACGGTTAGGTGGACCCGTGATCGAATGATCCTGGCTTGGGCTTGTGTTTTAGCTTAAGTCTAGCTTTCTCGGCAAAGTAGATCGATGTTCCCTTGATAAGGAGATCGATCTTTTAGCGCTAGAAAGTTAAGTCGGTTCGTCATGAAATATCGATCTCTTTTTTAGAAGAGATCGATCTCTCATAAGGCGATTCGTCCATCTATAGAACGAACGAAACCCTCTTCTTTGATTCCTTTTTAAATCCGTGTTCTTGAGCTGAGATCCGGCGATCCAAGGCTCAGCAGTTGGGACTGAAGCTGCTCTAGTCTATGTAGGGATCCTACCTACTTGTTTTTCCTGTTTTGTGAGGTTTGAGTTTGATTGTGGTTTGTTTCGCTTAGATCTGATTATATACATGTTTGTTTTCAATGAAATCTTTGGTTTTGGACTTGTGGTCCTTCGTACTACCAGATCCCAAGGTTTTGTGGGATTTCGTGGAGTTTTTCGGAAGTATTTCTCATAGGCGGTCCGTCGGTGAACCCATTCGGATCGATCTTTCTTGAGGAAAGATCGATCATTTGTGGGACGTCATGCCCAACCCGAGCGGGATCGATCCTTCTGTTGGAGAAGATCGATCCTCGCTTAGCTGGCATGGACGGGGTTCGAGTCACAAAAAAGATCGATCCTTCTGGTGGAGAAGATCGATCTCTTCCGGTTGACTGGGATGAGGCTTCCCAAGCACTAAGAAGATCGATCTTCTATGGTAGAGAGATCGATCTCTTGGTGGTTGAGAGGCGTTTTCAATGGGTTTGCCCGCGGGGCTTCGCGTATGCGGTCTTCTTTACCACTTTATAACTTGTACATAGTCTTGAGCATGTTAGCCCCATAATGAGGGGTAGTGGTGAATCGGGAGAGTGACGACTCCCGGGATGTTTAGATAGTATGTTGTACTGCTAGTCTTCTTTGTCGGGGTTGCTTCCCATAACATGCTGTCTTTGGCGGACTAGCTGCAGTTGGTGGGGTTACCACTGTAGTAGCTCATTGACCTGTTTTACTGTTCACTACCCCGAGCCGACAGGGTGCCGAGCCCCGACCTTGTTTATTTAATTGTCACATATGTTGCATACTTATCTGTTTTCCTGTATTTGTGCAGGGCATGCATTCTGGTTGTGCATTAGTTGCATAAGGTTAGGGCATGGACGATCTGTGGGTCGCCGTCCCGAGGCTTGGAAGCTCGAATTTATCCCTAGGACCGGGGTTGGGTAGCTTGGTCCAGGTTTGAATGGTGGTGTTCAGTTGATTTCGATGATAGGTCTAGATGACTCGAGCACATGTTGATTGATGATTGTAGAGGTCGTGTCGGCCTTGAGTCAGGTTTTGAGGTATAGCCGGTGTCCAGTTGTGATGACTCTTGAGTAGAGGGTGTGCCTACTCAGCGGTGCCATGTCCTGCCAGCAATGCCGGTTTACTGCTTGTGAGTTAGTAGTGTTGGTTTCCTTCTTACTGAGCGTGACCCATCATGTGACCAGTTCTTCTAGAAGATCATGACCGTGGACCTCAGGGACACTCGGTGGGGTTATGGGACCCTTGTGTACACCCAGGCCTTACTAGAGGGCGACACTGTTGCGTTTCCCTCTTCCTTCTGTGTGTCGTAGTGTAGTTTCCCTGCTGAGTTTAGTGCTCATTCCTACCTGGGCTGTGTTTTGCAAGTGCAGGCGTTAGCTCCTCTTCGGTGGCCCCTACCGGGCAGTTAGTCGGCGATGCAGCGGCGCTTGACAGAGTCTAAGGAGTGGTGATATGTTTTTCCCAGAACCCTTGTATAATTAGCCTCCTATATGAGAGTATTTATGTTTGTACTTGATCTTTTCCTCTCCGAGGTTTTGTATATTATACTTTGAGATTTGATATCTTTAAGCTTGAGGTTTCTTAAATCTTAAATTTGAAATTGAGGGTGTTTGATGAATTGTTTAGGGAGATCATTAGGTTAGAGGGAGCCATCGCCAAAATTTTCCGCGGTTTGTTATGTTCCGGTTCGCGTCGCCCGGCCCGGTTGGGCTTTCACGGGTCGGGGCGCGACAACCTCTATGAAGAAGACCGCGAGGCATTATGGACCCAACTCCTCTCACAGCAAATGCCAGTAAAAAAAGAATCTACAGCCAAATCTAGTGGAGCACCAACCCATAGTGGAGCCTTGGAGCACCAACCCATAGTGGAGCCTCCACTAGTTAAAGTGGTCAGGATAAGATAAGGAGAATCTCTCCTTTAAAGCGCCATCAGCAAGGAATAAAATGTCATTCAACCGATTGTACACCATCCAACACACGAAGTGACGGGCGCCACTGGCAGATGATATAAAGAAAAGTGGTAATCCACTGGGCGACAAGATGTGAACATTATATGAATAATATATATATATATATATTATTGAGATTAAAATAATATAATGACTTTATTGAGATTAAAATAATATTGATATAATTTTAATGTTTCCATAACTTTATTGAATATATTTTAATATATTCACCCGGTGTACAGGAGATGCACCGCAGATGGATGCATCACGTGAAACAGCCATTTTGACCACTTCATATGATACATGATTTGACTTAAAAAATATATCGCATGATGTATGCATTAGTTGATGCACGGTGAACCAAACACATAATCATGAATT
Organism: Narthecium ossifragum; assembly: GCA_963920575.1. NCBI lineage: Eukaryota > Viridiplantae > Streptophyta > Magnoliopsida > Dioscoreales > Nartheciaceae > Narthecium > Narthecium ossifragum. The sequence goes on from OY986972.1 coordinate 8,798,587, forward strand.
AGTTTGCATCACACCGACGCCAACCAAACGGACCCTTCCATAGCCGTTGGATCTCCGAAATTCGATTCAATGTGCGGGCGCCACGGAGCCGCGTGATCCGTAACGGCCGCACCTCGGTGGCGCCGCTCATCAACGCGAAAGCTAAACATGAAGCCTCTCACTCTCTTTCCCTTTGCTCCGCTGGACCGTCGTTCCTCCCACCACCATGGTCTCTTTCCGCTTCCCATTCTCCTCTCCTCCTCAGCCCCCAATGCGCCCCCAGAGGCCCTCTTCCTTTCCGACCGTGGCTACAACCATCGCCGCGGCGGCCACCGTCGGAATAGGGGTGGGTCTCTCCCTCTCCATCAAGGCTGCAAAGGGCCAAGAGGACCCGTCTCTCCAGAAGCCATGGGGAGGAGGGTCTTCTCCACTTTGGGCTTCTCTTTCCCTCGCCGTTGCTGCTTCAGAGACGATATCGGTGGAGCCGAAGACCCAAGCGGCCTTCCCTACGGTGCTGGATGGCACGCGGCAGCTGTTAGGGATTGGGTTACGGAAGAAGAACGTTTTGGGTCTCAAGAACATTGACGTCTATGCATTTGGTAACACCACTCCGCCCCACATTATATATATCGTTATGCCTCAAATTCCTATCATATAATGATTTCAAGTTTATCATTATTGAATACACTCGAGAAATTGTCTTCTTGGAACAATGTGGTTGAAAATTTTGAAGTCTCATGATCAGAGAGGTTTGATATTGAAATGAATTATGGTGGTCAGTAGGATTCTCCATTCCTTTCCGTTTCTTGATTCTCCAGTTACATTGATATCTTGCTCGTTGTTGCTGCCATGATTTTTTCTCTTAAGCTTAACCCGTATATCGATCATCTGTTAAATGTATTACCAGGAAGTGGTCATCGCTGCCATGTTAAAGATTTTCTCTCTTTGCGCAAAGCTTTCAGGAACCTTCATGACTTCTGTTTGTCTGAACTGCTTTTCAGACATCAGGGACACATTGAATCCTAGGCATACAACAGTCATCGACTTCCTTGATCGTGTATGACCTTGTCAGTTATTCATTTCATGAATTCAATTTCGGACCGAAACACATCGTGCTGGAAGGTTTCCGGCTCGGCAGGTCTAGTGTCAGCATGATCTCATATCTGTTCTGACACTGAAAAAGTTGGCCCTGCATGCAATCCATGATTTATTCTCATATGATTATTTGCTTTGATAGTTTTTTGGCTCGTGGTGACATTAAAAAGTGGATACTGCAATTCATGATTCATTCTCATCAGCTTATTTGCTTTGCTAGCTTCTTTGATGTGCTCTGATGTGCTGTCGCATGTAATCAAAAAGAAAATCAGTACTCCTTAGAATAAATGTAGTAGTGCGAGTAAGGATTGTTCCCACGAGGAGTGTTTAGCCTAGTTTTGTGTTTCGTGAATAAAGATGGGGAGGGTTAGGTATAACGGAAACAACTAAGAAATAATTCAAATTAAAGAGTTGAAGTTAATCAAGAGAACAAATCTTGGTCTAAGTCAACATTCACAATCGGAATTTAACAATTGCTCATCGATGCAGGTATATATCAATCCACACCTTGAATATTCACTATTCGAATTATTTTCGCATCTCTCTTTAGTCGTAGTTTATTAGGAAACAAGCGATCTAATTAACCCTAACTACTAAACAACCACAGACAAGCGCTGAAGGTTTAATCTACTAGCAGCTTTAAGAATTAGATAGATCAATGAAACTAAATAACACAAACACAAGCGGTTGTATATAATTTAGTCGAATGTTTTTTCTAAGAGCTAATAATCTCTGACGTAGCAAATCAATAAATCTCAATTGCTTCGCAGGTTAAAGGGATCAAACAATTATGGATTTGATGTCCAACCCATGGATTTCCATACCGGCCGGTACTGTGCGTACCGGCTGATATTTACCGTACCGGTGGCTAACTGGGACGGTTTTCTCCCTTGGATCGGATTAGAGGGAGACCGGATGTGTACCGGCCGGTTTGCACGCCGATTTGGATGAATACCGATCGGTACAAACCGGCATGAGGAAGAGAGGTGAAGGAGAGGGGGGGGCAAAAAAAAAATAAGGTAGGAGAAGATGGGTGAGGAGGATGAAGGGGGGAGGAGAGAATTGGGAAGGAGAGGGGAGGAGAAGAGAGAGGGAAAGGAGAGGAGAGAAAGGGAGGAGATCCTTACTCGGAGGCGGCAAAGAGAGATCGACGGCGGAGGAGGAGAGAGATCGATGGCGGAGGAGGAGAGAGATCGATGGAGGCGGAGGAGGAGAGAGATCGATGGAGGCGGCGGAGAGAGCTCGATGGAGGTGACGGACAGAGATCGATGGAGGTGACGGACAGAGATCGACGGCGGAGGAGGAGAGAGCTCGATGGAGGCTGCGGAGAGAGCTCGGTGGCGTGTGGGAGAGAGTATTAGGGTAATTTAGTGTTATACCTTTTTAAGCCCGTTATCCAAACTCATTATCCACACACGTAACCCGTTAACGTAAGTTAGTGTTATAAAATAAGTAAAATAATCTAACCCTAACATCGTCGATCGCCTCCTCTCGCCGACGACGGTCTCTCCCTCTCTCCTTTTGCTGACGATCGACGGCGCCGGATCAAGCATCTCTCTATTGGATCTCCTCTCCTTCTCCCCTCTTCTACCTCTCCTCTTCCTCCCCTCCTCCCCTCTTCTCCTCTTCTCCTTCTCCTCTTTTCTCTCACTCCTCTCTTTTCCTCTTGCTCCGACTGAAGCCGTACCGGTCCGGCATAGGGTGTACCGGTGGTACGTACCGTACCGGCAGGTCGTTGGCATGGCGTGTACCACCGGGATGACAATCCATGGTCCAACCTAGCAGTAGATTGCAACAAATAGTCAACTAACAGGCCTCCTATAAATTAAACAGGACAATCATGAATATAATCATAGAAGACCATTCAATACTCAAGGCATAAATTGAACAATGAAAACAAATTAGATCTCATAGTTTTATTGATTCCGAGGTTTCCGTTTCCTTCGACCAAGTCTCAAAGTTTAGCCACGCAGAGCCATGAATAAAACCAAAAGAAAAGGTTAAGGAAAAACATCAGAGAGAGCATGTCTCCCCTTCCTTTTCTATTGCTCTCACGTTGGCCTCCCAAGTCTCCAGCCACTTTCCAAAAGCCTCCCAGCCACTTTCCTCCTTTAACATTATGCCAATCTAACTCATTAAGGAAAGCCTATTATCAAATAAAGTCCTAATAAAAGTAAGAGAGTTTGTGGTTCTAGCTGGGATTCTCGTGCCCCACATCTGGGATCTTCCAGAAATAAGCCGCGTCCAAACCTGTACTAGAATTGCAGGTTTAGGAATGTCTCAGATCGTCAATAGTGTAGGTGCAGCAACTTCTTCTATTTTTCTGTCTTGATGCAGCCAGAATCTCTCAAAACTCAAAACACGAAAGGTGTAGAGCTCTTTCTTCCCGTTCCATAGCATCTTGAATCATTCTAATCAGAGCTCGGATGAAGAAGTTATGTCCAGATTACTAACTGCTGTCCATAATTGCCCAATCAGCTTTGTTTTGCACTTGAAGCCTCCAGTTGCATCCTAAATCAAAAGATAAGAATAATGAGTAAATTTAGACACAAAATAAGTATAGAAGACTAAGCATTAAGGGAGAAAAATATGACATTTTGCATTCTCATCATGCTCAAACATTGATGGTCCTTCTTAATAGGATTTATTGTACGAACACATCATGGGAGCCTTGATCTCTATATCATAATAGGTTTACGATTTGTTGCAAACATTTTGATCTAATGATGCAGCTTGTTGGGAGTTCCTAAATTCTTTATCTTTTTGCATTTTTGCGTCCACTATCTCTATTTGTTTTCCTTGTTTGTAACTTTTTCTAGATTGTTACATTGAATATTGCGATGTGGTTACATGGGCATCTTCGAAAACTCAAATATTTTGCTTTTGGTTGGGCACCATTTTCAGTGTCGGCACTCAGGACAGCAATCCATGCTTCATTCTCATCAGTTTATTTTATCTTTCCTGGTTTCTTCGATTTGCTCAACCATTGATGCTTCTCCTTAATAGGACTTCCTGTAGACTACATCATTGGAGCCTCAGATATCAATATCATAATATGTGTACCATTTATTGCAACTGGTTAACCTAAATGATGCAGCTTGTTGCGAGTCCCTATTGTGATCCGTCTTTTTTCATTTTATATTCACTATTGTTGTTTTCCTCATTAGTTGTTATGGTACATTGAATATTCATAATGGCATATTGAATATTCAGAATCATTACATAATTACATTAACATCTTCAAAGGCTCAGCTATCTTGGTTTTTTGTCATGAAGCCTTATCATAGTTTGGTATGACAGTTCGAATGAATCTTAGCTGTTCTGCTTTTCAGATCCATGATCAGAATTGAGGTTAGGTACATGCCATGACATTGAATGATTTTTGTGTTTTGAGTTTCAGCGTCCAGCATGATCTTCCTGGAACAAGAAAGAAGAGAGCTTTGTCATAAGTTCATCAACAATTACTAGTACAAAAGGGTTATGTTACTATCTGTCACGAGCTAATCTTTCACCTTCACTATAGCCTTTTTTCTGCCTTTTCTATTGAGGCTACAACTACCTGCCCAATTGTACTTTCGCTCCTTGAGCAACTTGATATGATGATTGCAACCACTACTAGAGTCCAATATGACAAGCATTCCAAAGCAGTTGCATCATTTGTTAATACCAATGTCCTGTCATGTTTATTTGCTAGCTTCCTTATAGTGCTTGTACTACCTTTTGTATGATTATTGTGCTCCTATACACTTGTTTCTTTCAGTTGACATGTCTTTCCACATTACAAGCTTGGACTTTTTTTCCTGACATATTTTATATATAAATGTTTTTGATCTACAACCTTTTAATTTGCCTATGATCCAATATGGGGTTTTGCAGGAGTTTATGCTGATGGCAATGATGTAAAGAAATTGTGCGAGAAATATGGAACTCTTTCGGTTACTGAACTGAAAGAGAATAAGGAGTTCTATGAAGATGTTCTCGATCAAGATTTACGCATGACAGTTCGGCTTCAGATTGTCTATGGCAAACTAAGCATTCGTTCTGTACGTAGTGCCTTTGAAGATTCTGTTGGAAGTAGACTCCAAAAGTTTAGTGGATCAGACAATAAAGAACTTCTTCAGAGGTAGCTTTGTCGCTTATTTGTATCACCAAGCATCTTGCTCTAAACTTAAAATGTAATGAATTGTTTGTTTTTATTTTAATTAAAGGATTTGTATCATAGGATGGATCAAGGATTTCCTTGCTGGTAGCTCGTTTCACTCTGGCCTTTTGCCGGCAAGTCCATTGACATGCATTGTGCTGATACTTGGCTCGGACCTTGTGCTGTAAGTATTGAGGCTGAGAGTTGAGACTGAGAGATTGAGGAGAGGAGTTGGGACGCTGTAGGGATGAAAGGAAGGCATCATGAGGAGAGGAGGGATTGGGAAGAGGGCGAGATTAGAGTTGTAGTTGGCGTAGAGGAGGATTGAGATTGACAATGGTGCCAGTTTCATCGCCAGCCTCAATGTCGGTATCTAAGGACCATAAGAAAGATAGTGAGAGGACAGAGAGGGTCGGGGGAGTTAGGCATAGGATCGGTTTTTTCTTGACGAAAAGTAGAAGTCTGTGTCAAGCACCGACGTTAATTGGTTATATAAGATAAGAGAAAAGCTGTGTCGGTTGGGTTTTTTCTATAACTCTTTAGTTGTGCCACTATATGTGGCTTGTGCCGTGCCGTTTCATGCCGTCATGGTAAACCCTGAATAGGAGATGTACAATTATTCCAAAGATGTGATGTCTTACTGCTTCTGATGATCTACCTTCGAAAGTTTATGGCACTGACTGCTCATGCTTTTTGCTGCTTTTTTTGTGCTGCACTATACATGATTAGGTTAAGAGATATCTGTATAGACGACTTTGCGAGCTGAAATTTAACTTGAACTTTCTTGCATGATTGATATTGTTATGAAAATAATCTTCCTGTTCTTATGGGATAGACACTGGATTATGATCCTTATCATCACTCTTTTCCTGCACATAATTTTTCTAGGAAGATGAATATAATCATCCTAAAGGGTGTTGAAGCTTAATTTCATCTTTTTAAATCAGATGATCATAATTTGTATCATATATCCAGTTCTTTTCAGTAGAAGTACCAACTACTGATCTTTCGCCTTATTCTTATGTAATGGTGTTGTACTTGTAACTTTTAGCTCGTAGAAATATTGTACCAACATGCATGAACACTTTTCATCTTTGAATCTCAGAGTAAAAACTTGCATTGAGAAACACTAGAGCATGTTATCATTGTAAACTATATAGGTTCAAGTTTTTCTCTACCTGGGTTTGCATTGGATGTACATGGAAACTGCCATTATTTCCATGAAATTTAGTACTTCATGTGTAAATGTTGGATGCCGTTGTCCTACAAGGCTCATAGAGCTTCTCAACTTCTAATTTAGTCGGTAAAAGAGAGTCCGATATTGCCTATTGTCATCTGAGATATTATTCAAAATGCTTTAAGCCACATTTTCAGTTTTCGCCTTGCTTTTTTGCAGATGTCATTCAGAGGATGTCCGTTACAAAATAGCTAAATCAAAACTACAGTATACACGATATTAGCAATAGATCATTTGCTTTTTTATTGGTGGATAGAACGTTACTATTATCGAGCAAGTTGAATTGTTTTTGTCCTTGGTCCTAGAATCCTAGGATTTGTTTATTCCCATTGTTCAACCCAGTCCCCCTCCCCCCAAAACCAACTCCACCTCCTCTCTCTCCCTCACACACTTGCCTTCCCCCTTCCTCAATTTTTCAAAAAATTTCAATTTGTTTCATAATTCTTGTCATAAGAATCCTGTAAGCTAGCATCCGTGACTATTTACATCGAAATGTTTTGTTTAAAAGAATGCATGGCTTCGTGTGGATTAACCGGAAGGTTGCATAAGTTACCATGTCCCTTATTTGTTTCTGATATGAAATCTTGTTGCAGGTTTACATCTCTCTTTAAGGATGAGTACAAATTACCAAGAGGGGCTGTAATAGATCTTTCGAGGGAAGAAGGTTATATTCTTCGAACAAAATGTAAGTTGCTTTTGATTGGGTTGGACCCATATTTTTCTTTGAGAGTCAAATGGTTTAATTCACTCATAGATGGTCACTCATCTTCTCATCACTCACCAGTTTTACACGATTTGCTGAAGTCTTTTGTCTAAGAACTTATAAGTAAAACAGGAGAATTATACACACAAGACTAGTTACCTCCATAATGCTTGGTGGTCATTTTAGGTGTTAGTCATCTATGGTTTATTCACTTTCATCTCATGTTCATCTTCTTCACATTTTTAGAGAAACATCTCTGACTAAACTAGTGTACGGAAAAAATTTTGTACACTTGCTTGATTTCTGATTCAAATTTTCAAAGCATCTGGGTCTCCAAGTATTGTCATGTTCCTTTTTCATCCACTTCCTTCTCGTGCATTGTTTGTGATACTTTTAACCAAGTTTTACATGGTTGCCAGCACATGCTGTACTGGCATTTGGCCGGCACAACACTCCCTATAGGCACGGCCTTGCCAATTGTTGGCACAACCTTCATGTTTACAGCATGGAGGAGTTAAGAGAGAGTGAAGGTGATAAAGGAGAGGATTGGGAGAAAAAGAATCGAAGAGAAGAATGGGAGAGAGAAGATTAGAAGGGGAGGCATTGGGAAGGATCAGAGGCGAAGAGGCTTGAGGAAGTGGCTATGGAGCTAGAGTTTAGTCTAGGTATGCTAGTTTTAAAATTGATTTATACTTTGGGAGTAGGTTTAGGCAAATTTCAGCAGAAACCGTTCACAACGAATCTTCATTTCGGGTATGTTTGGAATGTGTTTCACCTAAAACATGATTTCTTAATGTTATCAGGATAAGCTCCATGATATTGACACGATACATGCCAGGCAACATTGTTAAAGTTGCTTAGCCTTGAGCTTTTTATCCTTTTGCGATCAAAAGCTAGAGATGAGTAGACTTGAATACTTGTTACATTGTTTGAATGCTTTTCATATACCATTTTAGGGCAATCCACCTATCAAGGTCAACCTCATTTTATAATTGCACCTGCTTCACGTGCATTGTTCTTGACACTTTTAACCAAGGTTTGCAATGTAGCCAACGAGTGTTGTAGTATCTGGCCAGCATGTGTGCCATGCTGACTATCGGAAAATCCTTTGTGCCTATAGAACCAAAGAGGTAAGAGAGTAGGGGAGAGATAAAGAGAGGAGAAGAACAGCTGAGTAGGCGACGAATAGAGGAGAGGAGACGTCGAGAATGACGTAATGAGGCTGGAATAAGACCAGAGGATGTTGAAGGAACCGAAGGAGGGGTCTTGGTAGGCTTGGGTTTAGTCTAGGTTAGGTTAGTGACAATAATTCCTGTATTGGTTGCCCATTGATAAATATATCTTCTTATTGGGTAAGCTGCGGTGTCGAGTCCTAAAGAGGCGACAACATCCCCACTGACAACATCCCTTTTCTGTATCAAGCCGGTTTGTACCGGTCGATATTCATCCAAACTGGCTTGTACCGGCTGGTTTGGATATGTATCAGCCGATACACATCCGGTCTCCCCCTAATCCGATCCGGGGGAGAAAACCGTCCCGGTTAGCCATCGGTATGGTAAATATCGGCCGGTACGCACAGTACCGGCCGGTATGGAAATCCATGGTAAAGACTATCCAAACATTGGCTCATGTCTTGGTGCTGCATCAGGTTCCCCAATGTACCCTGATTCAACCAACCAAAATGGTTAAATGCTGCTAATTTTGAATGATCCGATCAATTTGTACCGTAGAAAATAATTCGTCGGATTAAGACGGTAAAATCCGTTTATCGGATCCCATAGCTTGAAAACTAAAGCTCGTCACCTTCCAGTTGAAAACGTAGGTCCCTAACCTAGCTAGAAGCCTCTTCCAGTTGAAAACGTAGGTCCCTAACCTAGCTAGAAGCCTTACTTGTGGCAGTGGCACTACAACCGCCGCCTAATCTTTGTCGGAATCAACTCCAGGATGTCTCATTTCAATCCGTGTCTTCTGCTGCCACTCTCTCTCTCTCTTTCATCCCTTAAATCATTTTAGTTTCTACCGTTTGCCTCAAGAAATATGCACCGGCGACTCCTCCATGCCGTTGGCACGGTGCGTGCCAATGCATGTACTGTGAAGACAAATGCAAAATCCTTGTTTTAGACTAAACTTAAGATTGCTATCACCCAGCCACGTCCTAAGGTGATTGTGGCACTAATTTTTATGACCTTTTCCAATACTTTTAGGAGTAAGCTCCTCAATGACATACACAGGTTTAAATATATTGAATGAATTTAAATGTAATTCCTTGACTAGGAGTATTTGTTCTTACCTATAACTCTCGTATAACCATCAACTATCATGTGTTGGATCTCATGAATCAAGTTTAGACTCTTTAGAAGACAGTTTGTACATTTCTGAATAGAATGCTGCTTATGATTGCAAATATAGAATTTTCTATGATATTTTAATGTGGTTTACAAGGTAAGTGTTAGTTGCATAGTTACCACTTCTGATGATGCAATTTATCTTTTGTATCCAGCTGAACATGGTAAACTTAAATGCTTTAACTTGGAAATGGACTTGGGGATTGTACAATGTGCTAAAATGTCTTAACTTGGAAATTGATTTTGAGATTGTACAATGTGCTTAGTATTTTAATTAATTCTCTTTTTCTGTAGTTAATGGAAAGGAAGTGGGAAGTATCCAAAGCAAGCTCTTATGTCGATCAATATTGGATCTTTACATTGGCGAAGAGCCATTTGATAAACATGCGAAAGCAGATATTGAACTTGGTTTGGCATCTATTCTCCAAAAGTAGATCTATGTTACGTTCTGAATCAAAATTTGAACATCTCAAATATTAAACTTGTTCTCCTTTGCATCTGTGGATACATACTTTGCTGAAGAGCAGTTAAAGGGTCATGTATGAGCTACTGTATTATGGATTTTCTGCTATGTACTAGCTAATGTATTATAAATTTTCTGTTCAAGGCATTTTCTACACTCCCTGATTTTATGATGCAAACTGAAAACTACTTGTCAGCATACTAAGCATATTCACCTTCAGTGTTCAGAACGAAAGCACTTGCATAACTTGAGATGTGCAACACGATTGTATCTAATGTCTTTTGTGCAGCTTTACCAGTTGGCCTAAGCATCTCATGTTAACATGATATCAAAATTACTACCACGACACTTAATTTTTGTATGGACGGTAAAGAGCATTCTTGAAATCAGCATATCGTGTTTCAAAGAATATAAGCAAACATCTTTTCATCCATGTGCCACATATATTATCAAGAATGGCCCCTTGTCAAATATTATGGTAAAAGTAGTAGAGGCTCTCTAAGGATTTGATGTGAGGGATACGAGATTTAGTCACCCTGCAACATTGGAAATAATTTGGTGACTGCCGTATATACCAATTGCAGGTTTGCTTAGCGGTCCACGGCACAAAACCATTTATAAATTCGCACTACAGCTGAAAGTAAGATCGAGAGAGACGTGGTAGAGTTGAACCCACCATATGCAAGTGGGAGGTGTAGGATTTGGATCATGGTTGGATCCAAACCGGATTCAAACCGGTCGCCTATTGGTAGCTTGACCGGTCAAGTAACCTATTCAGTGGGCTTATTTAATACTACTTGGATTATGCATGTAGAGCCCTAATTGGATATGGACTCTTGGGGCCAGTCTCTAAATAAAGGATGACCTAGGGTTTCTTCCTAAGAGAGACCACGTATTCTAATCTGTTATAGCCCCTTCTCCTTCTCGCTCATTTCTCCCATGTAAGCACTGTGAGTGCTGAAGGTCTGGTTCATATGCTGTGAGGATCTTCTAGTAACATCATCCTACCGCAATCAACGTACAGAGTCTTCGGTGAGGAGAAGACTGTGAAAGATGAATGCATGATAGAAGCTCTTCTATGTGGGATCCAAATCTTATAGATCTAGAACAAGGTACACCTCAAATCACTTATGCTTACTTGCGCGTACTCTAACATTGGGATTAGAGTAGTCTTAGGGCGCTCTTCTGGATGTTTTCTTCTCCTATTTATTTAGGTTGGATTAAGCATACTTTTTTCCGATCCGTGAGGTCCAATCCTTAAGCTGGAGAGAGGGTCAAGCGGCTCGCCAGATGCAGCCGCTGCTGCTATCACCATGAGCAGTGTGTATGAAAGTTTGGATGGGTTTCACACTAGAGTCTGTGGAAGGTGATGATGAGAGGAGTTAGCATCATAAGTGCGTGATTGGTGTGAGATCGTGCGGCGCCGATGAGAGATTGACGCAATGCAGTGCCAGGAGGTTGGCGATGGCATCGGCACGAAATCTACCGCGGCACAGCGAAAGAAGCCACCACTGTGAGATGGGTCGTTTGCTGCAGTGGCACTTGGATCATCAACAACGATGAAAGAGAGCGGGGTGCCGACATGTCTGCTTCCCGTTCCTTCTCAAGCTTGCGACGAGAATGCCGATGCTTGCATCATCAGCGGCGGTTGCGTCTCGGCGCAACAGTTAGGCCGCAGCTAAATCCTTATTCTCAATTGGTGCTTTAGATGAGTCATCAATGCGACCCCACATCTCTTGGCCTTTGACAAACAATCTTGAACTGAAACTTCCACACATAGTAGTTTTTCCTGGTGAAATGAACCAAAACTGCATCTGTTGACATTGTGTTCGAACGAAAGAATGCAGAAAGAGAACTTGAAGAAAACCAGAAAACCGCTGAAAATCAACAAAAAAACCAAGTCAAGAGCCAAGAGAAAACTGGAAGACCGAGAGAATGAAGCGTGTGTCCAAGGTCAGAAACCTGTGTCCGATACCATGTCAACTTGATCGAATACTCTGATCGATGTGACCTTTCATTATATAGAGCATTCTGTACAAGGAAACTCCGTCGTACATACATGGCAGTTTTATACCAATCAGTATTGGTACCTATTTCAGGAAAGCATAGCTGTACCAAGCAATTCTATGCCAACTAGTATTGCTACCTATTTAGAAAAGCATAGATGTGCAAAAATAATAGTAGGCTGGTGGGCCTCTTTAGGTTTGCTGGGTAAACCTTAAAGAATAGGATCTGCTGATCCTATTAGCATTGCTGGGTAAACCTAAAAGAATAGGATCAGCACTAACTTCCATAGTCGATTACTCGATTCCAGAAAAAATCTGGTTAAGGAAATTAAAGAGCTTCCTAAAGGACCTATTTTTTACATGAATTATATATAGGAGTAAATTTATGAGCTATGCAAAATAGCTCTAGATATGGAAACTAAGATAATTCAAATATGCAGTCCCTTGGATGCTTCATGTACCTTTCTACATTTATATTTGTTTAAGAAGATTGCCTAAGCTGCTCTTTTTCCTTTGCTATTATATTATAGTTTCTTTTGGAGCTGCTCACAGTACAGTTTCTGTATGTATGTTGTAATATATATACGTATCTGTATGTATGTTCCCGTCCTTTCCATATATATTTCTCTCTCCTCCCTTTCTTAATTACTCTTCTTATGCTATGCACAAGTAACTGCCTAGAGCTGCATCAGTTTATAGTATTGGCATTTGTAAGGTGCTTTACTCTGGTCTGACCATTCCTTGAGTGGAAGAGTTAGAAGACGGATAGTTGCTGTTATACATCCTGTGTAGCTAGTACTTCTGTTATGAGAAAGAGTCACTATCGCTGTATTGCAATTTCTTAGTGTTTGTGTATAATGTACATATATGTATGTGTGTATTGTATGTTTATACATGAAAGGTATCTTCCTTGAGGGATATATGGTTGTGTATTAGGACTAGTTCTTGATGAAATATATGGTTGTGTATCTGGACTAGGTTACCCCTAATCAGCCTTAGTTGCAAGGAAACTCATTGAAATAAGTGGAAAATTTGCATGGAAATGAAGAAAAAGTTTGATTCAAATATCAGATTTCTTCGAGCTTGCTACTCTCTCTCTCTCTCTCTCTCTCTTTCTGCCTGCGTGAGCACGCATGTGTGTCTGTGTGTGCTTTTGTGTGTGTGTGTGTGTGTGTTCTTAGAACGAAGCTACACATAAGGTGTCCTAGAACCAAGGAAATATTTACTCGAACTTTCTTATCCACCCTGTGAACCAGGTTCATTGGCATAACTCGTGTTGTGAAATTCTGTTCAAAATTCAAGCGAGCCAAATAACTTAGGTCATCTATCTTATAAGGGAATGTGCGTTCTATCGGACGGTTCTAAATGTCTCTGACAAGTTATATCAAGTTGATGAAGATAGATCTGGTGATCGAGAATGAAGACACTTGGCAATAACGAGTTCGGTTGAAGAGAGTTAGTGGGGGAAGAGAGAGGGGCGTAGTGGTCGGTTACGTGCCAGGTGGCACCGGGGAGGGGTGGGGCACTAGTTAATTACAACTAAAAGAATGAGAAATTTTCTTTTGGACTACAAATATCCCTGAATCTTAAGTACACCATGAATTGTGTGGCCTTTATTTGCTGTGCAGATGGTTGAATTATAGGTTGAGATGACTATATTTATTTGCAGCAGCTACCAGCTTTGAGAGACACTACATTTGCCAGTACGATGAGCAGAGCAGGTGCCCAGCCTTCATTTGCTGTTGTCAGGATTTAGGGCACGAAAGATTCAGGATATCATATTGATATGTGGTGTTCATTCAATGTGTCTGCAGTCGCTAGTACCTATGACCCAAGGGTCCATAGATAAAAAGCAGTATGTAAATTTGTTGATTGCCAATCAACTCATGTAGGCTTGGGATTTCCTCAATAGCATGGAACTGAGTCAATTCATCGTAGAAAGTTGTGGAGAATTTGTAAACCAGAAAGCAAGAACATTATGATTCTTATTGCGACCATCAAAGGGTGACTTGATCATTAAGTTCAAAGTCCTGTCCACAATTTCATGTGTAAAGTCTTTTGTTGATGCAAGTGTTGTCCTTAAATGGATGTTTATAGTTAACCAGTATAGCTTCAGATTTTAATTGTGTACATTCTGTCCTTTTGAGGTCTAAGTTTTTAAATCCAGTTCTTATGACAGTGATGCTTTGTTGAAATCAGCTAACATATGTTTTGTAGCTGCTGTGCAGAACTTGTTCTGAACTCTTATCTCATGTTGACCAGTTTTCTCTTAATTAAATCTATTTGCTATATATACTTTTTAGTCGTTTTACTTCATTTATTAAAGAGATCCATTCAATAAAAATATTTAGGAGTGGGGGAGTTTTAAATCATATGTGTTTTTTTTTTCTATATTTAGATTTCTAATTGATGAGTTCTTTCTCAAAATAACAGAATTGACACAAGGGTCCTTGTAGTGGTTCTAATATCTAGATGTATCTGGCTCTAGCACCATATTAATTCTAGATAATATCGGCAACATGACATGGGACAAAGATGGTTACAGAGACTTATGTATATCTAGCAGGCTCATGGTTTTTCTAAATAGAACAAGTTAATAATTACTAGTCATTTCAACCTTTTAAAACCAAACACCATTTTCCTGTCCAAGGTAATTTTTATTGGCTTATACTTGATTGACACCCAAACGCCAAAACATGCATGAGGACAATAACGGCACTTATGATCGAATTGTCAAGCTGGTTATCCACTATGTGCATTTTTCTTATTTGAACTATCAAATGTGCTCTAGAGATCTTAATTGATGAAGAAATGATGAGAATGTTATATAGTGGCCTAGAGGAAGCTACGGTCATTGTTGGTACCAAGGATTGCCGTGCTGACCGGCAACCTCGGTGCCGGTCGGCAAATACCAAGCCGGTAGGATACCGGCTCGATATCTTGAACCGGCTCTGACTAAGTAGGTTTCGGCCTTGAGCCGACCGGCCGGTGCCGGTCGATACACCAGTTTGCCGGTCGGCAAAGGGCTGGTGCCGGTCGGCAACAGGGGAGGGGGGAGGGGAGGGGCTGAATCAGAGGATGGGAGGGGCGAGGAAAGGAGAGAGGAGAGAGGAGAAGGGAGGACTTACCGTTGCCGCCGCCATCGCCGCCGCCGCCGCACGCTGAGGGGAAGGGAGGGGAGGGGAGGGGAGGGAGGAGGGAGGAAGGACCCGCCGGGAGGGAGGGGAGGGGAGGAGAGGAGAGTGTTAGGATCTATCAAGAGATGAGGAAGAAGAAGAAACAAGCACAGACACAAGATTTACGTGGTTCACCCCAGAATAGGACTACGTCCACGGAGTCGCTGGAGGTTTTCACTATCTCAGAGGCAAAAAGTCAATTACATGTTACAATGATGGCCGCCCATACACACCCTCATATCCTAGGGTTTCGGCACATAGGGAATAGAAAAATTACATAAACTACCCCTATCAACAGATCTTCAAATCCGTTTTTGTTCCGGGGGCGCTGCCCCGGGCCCCGTCAGCTCTGCGTAGTGCGTCATGGTTGGGTCCGGAATGATCAGGCTCCACAAACTCAACAGAGAGGAGGGAGGAGGGGAGGGGAGGGGAGGCTGCCGCACGCAGGGAGGAGGGAGTAGGGAGGGGAGGCCGCCGCACGCCGCCGCACGCAGGAAGGAGGGAGGAGGGAGGAGGGAGGGGAGCCTGCCACACGCAGGACAGAGGGAGGAGGAAGGGGAGGTCGCCGCATGCCGCCGCACGCAGGAAGGATCATGTTAATTATGATGAGGTAACTTTTGAGGATCATCCTATCCGTTTCATGGAACTCATCAGAGAGTTTGATGAGCAGCATTCATCACATTCCACATTCCCATCATAGTCTGTTGAGGATCATCCTATCCGTTACATTTATCGTTTATGCAATTTATTAGGGAGGTCACACTCCATCGACCTTTAAACCCGGAGGATCGATATAGTTGGTGGAGAGCATGAGAATGTACAAATCATAGTCTGTTGATGAATGTTGCAATGATATAATAAATGATATAATAAATAGTTCATTATCGACCTCTATATCTATTCTTTCTCATTTTGAGTGCTCAAAGATCCCAAAAGATCTCCAAATCAATGTAGAACATCATATATCTGGTCAAAACTCCGTGCCAAACAATAAATATGGTGTGCCAAACATCTAAAAGTCCGTGCCGAACTGTGCCGGACTGTGCCGGTGGCAAGTGCCGAGCCGGCCAGGGACCGGCTCGGCGCGTGCTAGCGGAATGGCAATCCTTGGTTGGTACTATCTACCATGAATGATTTGGAGATGCTGTTGGGAAGCCCCCTTCCTGGGATTCCACCAATTCGATTGAGATCGATGTTCTTTTTAGTAGTGCAAGGTGTATGATAGGTCGCAGGGATTTGATCGTGATCAAGTTGGAATTAAAGTCGGAGTTCCAGCAGGACTCCAATAGGTGGCAGCAATGGCGGTAGAAGAAGAGTCCTTATTAAAGCCTATTTCAGTTTCCTGTATTAGTTATCTTTCCTGTTATTAGGAAATCAGGTTGGTAAGAGTCGTTGTTTAGCAGTAGTATTGATTGTCTAGTTTGAGTAGTCTGGATTGTAGGAGTTGCTTTGAGAGGGTCGGAGTCTTTATATTAAGGTGTGTAATCTGTTACAGATAATTAAGCTAGATTACATCTCAACCTCTGTCTTCTTTCCCTCTTAATGCTGTTTTCTCCTCTGCCTCTAGCTCTCTCTCTCCCCTCCACTGCAGCTGAGTTATTTCTTCACCACTTGCAGCAAGGACTTCGATAAGTTCTGAATTGCAGTGGATCCTATCAGTGTATGGAGCATCGTTTGGTCCATTTCTTTTTGTCCAACTATGATACTCATTCATGCTTATAATCCCTGTCTCACTTCCACCAGCTTCTCACAAATCCACTTAAATTTTCTACTACATTTTGGTCTGTAGTCTACTCTACTGTCTCGCTGGCCAAGATCAACTTCTCCAGAGAATGCCTCAACAAAATCTCTGCCTTTCTTACACCAATAGTGTTCTGGAGCTGACTAGTAATGGTCTTCATGAAGACCCCATCGGAGTTTTGTTTGAGCTTTTCGCATGCCGTTGTTCCAGGTTCAGGCATGAAGCTACACTAAAGGCCAGTTGTTTGGGGTGACAGTCAGAATAAGGATACTGGCGGAATCTGATGGCTGCGTGGATGGCAGATATCACCATGTCTTGATCTTCTCCTCTAATGACTGCTCTCACGTATTCCAGCATGCTTGGATCTCACTGTAAGCTTGGACCATGACATCATTGATGTATTGAATTGGAAGAAATTCTCGATTTATCTCTGGATCGCAGACTAGATGGGACCCCTGTGAACAGCATATGTGTAGTCTGTCATGAACTAGCGAATTTTTTCAGCTGAGCCCTCGAAGTAACTCCTATGGAGATACTTGAATCGGAAACAAGAAAGAAATTGTGATGCACCAAGGAGCCTTGCAATGCTTTGTACGTTTTGAAGAGATCAGCTGAGGACTTCTCTAGAGTATCTTTCCCTGATAAAGCTGCCAATTCCAGGATACCGCCAGCATTGATGAGGATTTTCATCCTATCATGTTAATGAGAGATCAGGAACTTGTAGACTGGCTAAATCATGTTGAGCTGCCAGTCTGTTGTGAGGATGATGTGATCACAGCATGGGTGTGCAGACTTACATAGATTTGACTGCAAGTTAGAGGTTGCTAAAATGAGGCTTTTGGCCTAAGTACTATTTTCGTTATTCATTCTATGTTGAAAACAAGTTTCCTCGATTGAATTAGATCTTGAAAGTTAAGATGGTCGTAGTTGTATAGTATACAGGGATGGAAGGGAACTTTTGAAACTTACCCTACAAGCTGTCGTTTTATACTGGTGGCTGATGAGCTGATGGACACCAGACTCATCCACAGCAGGTACGCTTTTGCCAGCTGCCAGATGTAAACCTTGATGTCATGCTTGGCTGGTGTAAAGATATTGCTGATGCCACTATGCTGCAGTTCATCAGGGTGTGGCTTAATTGGCAGTGACTTTTGAATTTCAATCAAAATTCAGGTGATGAAAGGTCCTTGAGGCATAAGTCTTATTGGAGAAAGAATTGATGTGATTGAGGTATGGTATTAACGTGTCATGTAAACCCAATATAATGAGCCAGTTGGTCTTCAGCACCTGATTGATTGTATGGCGAAATGATCATTGGTTGGTGAATTTGGAATTTTAAGTGCTTGAAGCTAATGTACTCTTGGTACACCGATTTTTAGACTTTAGAGTTTTGCTGATTTAATGTTAAAACATTCAAGTTGTTTTCAATGTGAGATGGTATGATTACCATCTAGTGTGGGATCAAGCTTGCTTGTTAGAGTGAACCTGAAAGCACAAAACTTTGCTACATCTCGAGCATGAAATGGGATTGCAGTGGATAGCTATCTTTACCTGAAGACGGCTGATAACGATGTGGTCTGCGCTTGGAGCATCTCTTCTTCATCAGTTCTCCATGCTGATATCATCCAAATTGGTATGTCACTGAGATTAATTTTGCTAGTCCTCATCGAACATTCTTTCTTGATTTTAATTGTAGAAACTTTTAACAACTTAGGCATAGGAAGTTTAAGCACACATTCCCCTTGTGTATCATCCGTCTTCTTGATAACTTAAATCCTGCTCTTGACACCATCAAGCATAGGGCAGTCCAACATTCCACTCTTGCTGAGTCTCTGTATGTCTTGTGACAACTCTTACTTGACTGATTTCTTTCCCGGAAGAGTCTTGTAGGATGGGATTAAAGATTGTGCCTCAAGGGCATACCCAAGGGGTCAGGCATATTAAACACATACCACTCGTATGTGGAAAGTGGGGACTTAGATATCCAAGCTGAGCAGCAGTTTGACTCTTGCTATTACGAAATGCAAGTGATTAGTCTAAGAAAATTTCACAAAAAGATTTGGTTTTGCTATCCTGAATCAGGCATTGCGGATTTCCTATGTTGAGTGAGTTGACTACAAGGAAGTCATACTAATATTTGGTGTTACAAAAGAATTTCAGAAATCCGATGTGAAAATAGAATCACATGGTTTAACATGCTTTTGTGAACCTCCGATTACAGGAGTGCATAGTCTTTCAACCCTCTTCTGTCTATGATCGCTGGGAAAAGCATAGCCCCTAGAGCCAGTCATGCTCTTGCATTTTCCATGTAAAATGTTTCCTCTCTGTGTTGAAGCTCTTCTTCTTGTATTGCTCCTAGGGCTATTGAATTTTCCCTCTGAGATATGCTGCAGCAAAGTTTCGTGCTTGTCACACCTGTGTTTTCTAGTTTCTATGGCTAGTCCTTAGTTACAAGTTGCAATTGAGGTCTATCACTAGATATATTTTGCACTTTGGCCAATTTTGTAGTTAAACTACTTGGTCAAAATTTAAGTATGCCAGATTCATGTTATTGATTTTGCCTGTCTATAACTTGAGAAGTTTTTCACTCAACTAGTTTATAGAGCAGTCCAACGATTACAGCTCATAAATGCTTATTCCGTTGGTGCAGTTGTAGTTTATATTGCCCTGTTTGACGACATTGTAACTCTTAAACCTTCTATTACAGGAGTGCATAGTCTTTTTACCCTCTTTGACTTTCTATGATCATTGGAGAAAGCGTAGCCCCTAGAGACAGTCATGCACTTGCTTCTCCCTATAAAATGTTCCCTCTTTGTGTTGGAGCTCTTCTCTGTAACTAGGGGTGTAGCGTCTGAAATCTTGCCTTGGAGATTGCTCTTCCGAACGGTTTGGTGCTTGTCACACCTGCATTTCCTAGCTTCTATAGCTAGTTAAACTCACCTAAAGGTTGCAATTGAGGTCTATCACTATATATATGTCGCAACAGCAACTCCGGTCCATAAGACTTCACAATTACTAGAGTAAATTACTCTGTGTCCCATTTTGTTTATGTTTAAGGATCCATGGCTGCTTTTCGGATCTAATTGGGTTGTAACTAGGCTAGATATAGCTATCCCCAAATCACCTGCACAACTTAAAATCTTAATCATTCAGGAATCTCTGGCAAATTTTGTAGTTCAACTATTTGGTCAACTATTGAAGTATGCTAAAATCATGTTTATGATTTTGCCTGTCTATTACTTTAAATTTTTTTTCACTCAACAGCTCTGTAAACATAGAGAGCTGTTGAAGGATTAGAGCTCATGAATGCTACTTCATTGGTCATGCAGTCGAACTTGTAAACAGGGTAGAGCGAGATATTGGATATGGAATGAATGACCGTTACCTAGAAGTTCCTCAAGTATCACCCTCTTGTTGGAGAATGACATCAAGGTTGTTCTAGAGATGATTATGCCCAAGATGCGAAGGCTCGGGTCTCAATGATATGCACCCGCAGATATGATGACATCAACGTCAAGGTTATTGGGAACTTCTCAAGGTATGCTAGCTGCCTGACCTCATCTTATTTGGCTATGTCTGCACGCAGAAATATGCACATATGGATATTCTTGGGCTACTATTTTACATATGGTTCAGAACTTCACACCAATGGCAGGAAATTAGTACCTTATAATTGATATGGTTCAGCTAGGCACGGTCTCTTACCTTGATGGAACCCCTTTATCTCTCTACCTTTTCTGTGTTTCTACATGAAAACCCTTTGCAACTTATAGCAAACACTCGTCATGCATCTAGTCTTGGGGGTCTTTTAGGAGTATATGCTGGATACTCCCGTCGGATCGGGATCGAGCAACTAATGAACGAAAGAACAAAAAACCGAAGAACAAAGAACATAGACACGAAATTTTTACGCGGTTCTCTCGACTTGAGGTACGTCCATGGGCCACACCAGTTTTCACTAGGATATAGAGGAAAGATTACAAACACTCATCTTTTCTCTCTTCGTTGCCGGGCTTCTCTCTCTTCGGGCAACATGCCTTCTCTTCGAGCGGCCTCTCTCCTTGGTCGGCCCTCTCTTCTTCTCCTATGACGATAGCTTGCCTCTTGATTTCTCATTACGAAACCAAAAGCTCTGGTAGCCTTTATATAGCCTCTCTACATCACATATTCAATTAATCTCTCTCAATCATACCATATGAGTAGTATAATATACCATAATTAACAGATTGATTGAATCTCTTCAAGGTAGGAATCCTACATATGGTAGGTCTTGAATAAGAGAGATATTAATTAGAGGAAATCAATCAATCACCGCCTGCCTAAGCCATCTCCAATCACACAATCAAGGATGATATATTATTTCAGGTTAGGATTGGATTAGGCTCCACTTTCCTAACAATCTCCCACTTCGATACCGATCCAACTCTTCTTCCTTTGCAGCTCTTCTAGCAAAATTTGGTATGGTCCTCCTTGATCTTCTAGGCTTGAAGACCGACAGAAGTTGAACAGAACTTCAACTTCTCTATTGTCACCGTCTTGGTCAGCATATCTGCAGGATTCTCCTTCATGTAAATCTTCTCCAATGCAAGCTGTCTATCCTCCAGCAATGATTGCATGTAGTGGTACTTGATATCTATGTGCTTGGTCCTCGCATGAAAAGCTAGATTTTTGGCAAGGTGAATTGCACTCTGAGTGTCACAGTAAAGCCTCGAGTCATGTTGTTTTAGGTCCAACTCTTCCATGAACCTCTGCAACCATACAAGTTCCTTACATACTTCTATAGCAGCAACATACTCTCCTTCTGTTGTGGAGATGGTTACGATCTTTTGCAATTGAGAGTCCCAACTCACTATTGCACTACCCAGTGTGAACACAGCCCGCAGTGCTCTTAATGTCAATATCTCCTGCTAGATCTGAATCAACATATCCTCGCAAGCATATCTCTGATCCGCCATAGCATAGGGCCATCCCACCAGTATCTCTGAGATACCTCATGATCCACTTAACTGCTTCCCAATGCTCTTTACCCGAGTTGCTCATGAATCTGCCGACAACTCTCACTGTATGAGCGATGTTTGGCCTTGTGCATATCATAGTGTACATCAAGCTTCCTGCTGAGGCATATAGAACCTTAGCCATGTGATCTCGTTCCTCTGGCGTTGATGCTCCTTGCTCCTTTGAAAGCTTGAAGTGGCTTGGTAAGGGAGTGCTAATTGGCTTAGAACAATCCATATTGAACCTCTTGAGTACTTTCGCCACGTACTCAGCCTGTGATAGTGTCAACTCCCGCTTTGCGCGATCTCTAGTGATTCGCATCCCAAGGATTTGCTCTGCACACCCAAATCCTTCATTGCAAACTCCTTCGATAGCTGTCTCTTGAGATTAATAATCTCATTCATGTTTGATCCGACCACAAGCATATCGTTTATGTACAAAAGAAGGATCAAGTATGAGATCTTCAACTTCTTGAAGTAGCAATAGTGATCGGCATGACACTTCGCAAATCCACTTGCGTTCAAGAAGCTATCGAACTTCATGTACCATTGTCTCGACGCTTGCTTCAACCAGTACACGCTCTTCCTCAACTTGCAAACCATGTTCTCCTTCTCGGCCTCTAAGTAGCCTTGCTATTGGTGCATGCAGATGTCTTCCTCTAGGTCACCATGGAGGAATGCGATATTCACATCTAGCTGCTCCAAGTGCAGGTCCTCAAGCGCAACAATATTCAGCACGGCTCTGATGATGGTCAACTGGAGAATATTTCGGTGTAGTCAATACCTTCTTTTTACTGAAAGCCTTTCACAACTAATCTCGCCTTATACTTGTTGCTCCCATCATTCTCTTCCTTCAACCGGTAAACCCACTTGTTGTGTAATGCCTTTTTACCTTTCGACAATGGAACCAGCTTCCATGTCTTGTTCGATGATAACGACTCCATCTCATCATCCATGGCTAGCTCCCACTTGTCTCTGGCTTCATCACCCAATGCTTGTAGCTTTTTGGTTCACTATTATCAGTCAATAGTAGATAATGCAAGGAAGGAGAGTACCTCGATGGGGGTTTGACAACCATCGTAGATCTTCTCAAGGGTGGAGTCTGAGGCTCATTCTCCTCCTGCTGCGGTACTTCCTCTATATTGGGATTCATTGGCTTTAGCACATCTGTGCTAGTGATCTCTTTTAGTTGTGCACAGTCTTCTTTCACCTTCTCTTGTTTCAGCCCATCTTTGTACATAACGGACTCATTAAAGACCACATCATTGCTCCTTATAATTTTCCAGTTCTCCATATCCTAGAAACGATAGCCGTACTCGTCCATTTCGTATTCGATAAATGCACATTTCATGGACTTCGCATCCAATTTTTCCCTCTTTTCTTCATCAATCAACACATACGAAATACAACCGAAGGTTCTAAGATGAGAGTGTGATACCTCTTTTCCGGTCCATGCTTCCTCGAGTAAACCGAACTCCAGAGGGACTGAGGGACCTCTGTTGATCAAGTATGCGGCTGTGCTAACTGCATCTGCTCAAAATTGCTTTTGCAACCCCACATGTATCCTCATGCTCCTAGCACGGTCCAAGATAGTTCTATTCATGCGCTCAGCCTCACCATTTTGTCTTGGTGTCCTAGGGATTGTTTTCAATCTTCTAATCGCATTCAAAGCGCAAAATTTCTCAAAACCATTGTTGCAGTACTCGCCATCATTATTGGATCTGAGGCACTTCAACTTTGAACCTGTCTTGTTCTCTACCAGTGCTTTCCACTTCTTGAATACTTTGAACACATCTGACTTCTGCTTCAAGTACATCCAGAATTTCCTTGTGGCATCGTCAATGAAGGTCACGAAGTAACGTGCACCGCCGATGGAATCTACTAGAGCTGGTCCCCAGACATAAGAATGGACAAGCTCTAATCTCTCCATCTTCTAAGTTCTCACAACTCTCGTGAAACTGATTTTATCTGACTCTCGAAGACACAATCTTTGCATAAATCCATCTTTAAGGACTTCAATCCCGTCAGCTTATGCTTCTTCATTAGAATTTTCATCCCCTTCTCGCTCATGTGCCCCAGTCGATGATGCCAGGTAGCTACATCCAACTCTGCTGCACTGACTGCAATCACACTATGAAAACTAGAACTCAGATAAAGAGTTCCCTCTCTTCGACCTCGAGCTATCATCAAGGCGCCCTTCGTCATCTTCCATGAGTCGCTTGTGAATGATGTGACTACATCAGAATTAGATAACTGGTCGACATATATCATATTTCTAGTCAAGCTAGGTACGTGTTTGACATCCTTCAACTTCAGCACTGTCATGTTCGACTGAGTGATCTGGACGTCGCCTTTGCCAACAATGTTGCATGCCTCATCATCTCCTAGATAGACCTTGTCGAAGTTTCCTCGCACATAATTCTGAAGCAAAGACATGTGCGGTGTGGCATGGAACGATGCGCCAGAGTCCACAATCCATGATTCATTCTTTGACTCCATAGAGAGAATCAATGCATCTGAGGGCTCTCCTTCAGTCACGTTCATTGAACCCATGTTGCTTTGGTTGTTGCCTTTCGACTGCTTTGGTGCCCTGCAATCCCGCTTGAAGTGACCTTTCTTCACGCAGTTCCAG
Source organism: Narthecium ossifragum (assembly GCA_963920575.1). NCBI lineage: Eukaryota > Viridiplantae > Streptophyta > Magnoliopsida > Dioscoreales > Nartheciaceae > Narthecium > Narthecium ossifragum. The sequence goes on from OY986972.1 coordinate 8,823,099, forward strand.
CAACCGTCTCCTCTTCCTTGTCGAGATTTCGACCTTCCTCTTCTTGAATTGGATCTCCAATGGTTCTTATTATCTTTGGCTAGCTTTCTTCCTCTTTCCTTTGTACTTAAGATCGATCCGGATCCACCTCCTATGATCTCGGCATCCTTCCTACAAGCCTCCTCTCCTAGGATGCAACTGATCACATCCTCATGCTTAAACTTCGCAGATCCAGTTAAATTGCTCATAGGCACTACCAAACTGTTCCAGCTCTCTGGCAAACTCGATAAAAGAAGAGCGTGAATCTCGTCATCAAAGACAATAACCACCGACTTCAATTGAGTTGTTACATCATTGAAGTTATTTAAGTGATCTGCTACAGATCTCTCCTCAACCATCTTCATGTTGAATAGCTTCTTCATGAGATGCACCTTGTTCGAGACAGAGAGCTTCTCTTACATCCTTGATAAGGCCGCCATCAAGTCTTCGGTAGTCTTTTCATTGGATACGTTGAACGACACCGACTGTGTTAGGGAGAGTCGAATCGTCCCTGGAGCTTTCCGATCAAGGATCTCCCACTCTGGGTCGGTCATATCCTTTGTTTTGTTCTTCTTTCCTCCAAGAGGGAGGAATATATCCTTCTGGTAGAGAGTCTTCTATCTGCATTTTCCAGAATCCGAAGTTCGTACCGCTGAACTTGCTGATGTTGATCTACCCATCTTCCGCCATTGCTTTCTATCACCCACGAATCTATGCTCCTGATACCAATTGTTGGGGGTCTTCTAGGAGTATATGCTGAATACTCTCCTTGGATAGGGATTGAGCAACTAATGAACGAAAGAAAAAAAAAACGAAGAACAAAGAATAATAGAGACACAAGAGATTTTGCGTGGTTCCCTCAACTTGAGGTACGTCCACGGGCCACACCAGTTTTCACTAGAATATAGAGGAAGGATTACAAACAAGTATCTTTTCTCTCTTCTCTGCCAGACTTCTCTCTCTCCGGGCAGCGTGCCTTCTCTTCGTGCAACCTCTCTCCTTGGTCGCCCCTCTCTTCTTCTCCGACGACGGCAGCTTGCATTTCTCACAACGAAACCAAAAGCCATGGTAGCCTTTATATAGCCTCTCAACAGCACCTATTCAATCAATCTCTCTCAATCATACCATATGAGTAGTATAATCTACCATAATTAACAGATTGATTGAATCCCTTCAAGGTAGGAATCCTACATATAGTAGGTCTTGAATAAGAGAGATATTAATTAGAGGAAAGCAATCAATCACCACCTGCCTAAACCATCTCCAATCACACAATCAAGGATGAGATATCCAGTCATGTTAGGATTGGATTAGGCTTTACTTTCCTAACATCTAGATGGTCTTCAGCTTGAATTTTCATATAATGGAGAGGTATGGGGAGTCCCTGAACTCAGATTTCACATGAATATTGAGTCATATTTTTGCATCCCATGTTGTGTATCATTTGCAGAATAAAGTCATCACCTAACTAGTAGGAGCAGAGTTGGTGAAATAGGCAGCGAAGTTGGAGGTTCTTTAGCCTATACCTTTTTATTCTGAGGTTGCATATGCCCATGATAGCATGTTTCTTTAGTGTATCTCTTATCATCCTCCCTGATTTGACATTTTATATCTGGTACCATTCATAGTCGTGGAATGTTGGATTATAATGGTAGTTAATGCGGAGATGTACCATCTTGTTTTCATACAGCACTGGTTATTGTTTTAGATAAAAGCTTTGAATCAAAAGGATACTGAATCCCAGGAATTCTAAAGCATCCGATACTGTGTATGATTGCGATTCTCAACTCCTTGGTAATGGAGCGACCAATGTTCTTTTTGTCATTGCTGATTCAATTTGTTATTTGCAAAACAAGTTGTCCACAACTCAGAAGTTAAAACACAACAAACTGCCAGATAATTGTCAGAGAAAATGCTGGTTATGGAGTCTAAAGTTGACTCCAAAATCAGCTTTTTGTAATTACATCCTGATTTTGTGTTACTAGAGGCAGCAAAATTTATTTCCTGCTGAAACATGTCATACAGTCTCATGTTCAAGTCTGCAAATACTGAAGTTGAATCAGATTGAATTAGGTCGTATAAAACAAATGACTACTTGAAGATTTAGCCAAAAGTTTAGAAATAGGTTCAAATAGGTCTCATTTTCAAGTCGGTGATATTCATTTTCAAGTCTCATTTCCAACACTGTTCTTTAGAGATCTTTTAACTAAAAGCTCTTATTTGCAAATGCGAATGGTGCTTTCTTATATTCTGCTATAATCATGATTTAATTTAATACAGATCGCATAGTTTTGCTAAAAAAACAATATCTGCTTATTAACCCTCTTTGTGTGCATGTTGAGTCAAACGAGACAGTCTTTCAAGAACAATTGTTTTGATGATCTTAGCTTTAAGCTGAAATCACATGTATAGAATGATCCAAGGATTTCCATTTCGCTGGCACACCCCGTGCTGGTAATTGACTGGAAATGTACGTGCGGTTTGAAAAGCATCAGCATGCCTCTTCGAGTCATGTGTCTAGATCTAAGTTTCTAATAAAAAATAACATGACTTACATGATGCAAATGAGAAGAATAAAAGAAGAAACATAAGTGGACAGAAAATACCAGTCTAAAAGTTTTTACCTGCACCAGCCCAACAAGCCATTGAATGTGACCTGATTTCTGCGACTATTTTTGGACGGGCTCTTGAGTGGGTTGGTAAAAACTGGCCAAAATGGCACGTTTTGATGGGTGCGGCAATCCTTGGAATGACCAATTTAGTCTGAGATGAGCTATAAACGGGTAGCTGGGAATAGCTAGGAAGCTGCACTTTAATTATTTCCAAACCAAGCGAAGGTTGGGTCAGCCTGTGCCCTCGCCAAAACGAACACTTAAGGGCTAGATGTGGCCTGCTGCCTGGCCGACCATTGTTTGGATGAGGCCAGAAAGTCAAGCCTAGATCGGGCCAAGGCCACCCCTAGTCTCATGGTGTTCATGAGAAGAACTTCAAAAAGCTTCTCTGGATTAATCATGTGGAAGACTAAGGTAAGCTTATGTCCACTATCATGGATCTCTCGCAATTAGCTGGAGACGAAAGAAGGGATTTGAAGGTGGAAGAAAGGGGATGATATTTTCTCCATTACATCCTGCTATAGACTAATTCTTGCGATGAAAAATAGGTTTTAGTTTGGATGTTTGCTGATGACGAACAAAAGAATGGCCAGTACAGGAAACTATGAAAGGGGACGAGGATGATCCTTCATTCCTAGGAATTGTATTGCCAAAAGCAAGAATAACCGTGTTGTGCCTGTCTTTCAGGCTCCGACTGGCATGGCACATGCTATTGGCATACTATGCTGTCCATGCTGGTATAGAGTTTCAAGCATCCAACACGGGCATTCAACCCATATATTAAGTAATTTGGATAGATAAGGAGGTTGTTTGCCCAATTAGAAACGGAAAAATTGCTTTTAGGCATCAACTATCAAAATATACTATAGAAGCTAGCAATGTAATCCGTACAAGATGCACAATAAGCTTAGAGTCTTTTAAAGGGTACGTGGATCAATAATAAATTATACTCATACACTTTCATCGTCTCCGCAAGTGATAATGAGCTGGGCCTTGTATGGTGCCCCTCGAAATTTTCACAATCTATGATAATGCTGAAAGTTTGTATATCGCGAATGGTAGACATCAACCCCATGATGAGATTACTATAGCGAAAAAGCTCCTTCTTAAACACTGCCTTCTTGGTGGGGAGATACATAGTAAACCTCTATGGCTGTGGGCCTTGTGGCTGATACAGTACATAGTAATTCTATACGACTGTGGCCCTTGTGGCTGATACAGAGGATATCAGTATGCTGAAGATGACAGCTCGCCATAGCACTGTATCGGTGTTTCTCTGGCTGGTGGAAACCATAGGAAAAGGATGGCTCTCACAAGGACAATAACTGTAAGTACTGTGACGCAGTTAATGCAACTTACGATATGCATTTGATCAATTTGATCTAAGTAAATGTAAAATCTTGGCCAAAAGCTTAAGCGACTCATACTTGGGATGCAGTTAATTCATTATAGGCATACCATACCTAAGATACCATTTTTAATTTACAAGGAATTCTGGTAGAATAAAATCAGGATGTGACAATGTTGTATATCCTTCCTTTCCCTTTCCTTTGATTCTTTTATTTGCTTTCTGTTGTTTTGATTCTTTTATATGCTTCCTCTCCTTCTCAATTTCCACCTGATGTTTATTTCTCTGCAGCCAAACATGTCCAAAGAGGTACTTGATTTCGTGGAATACTTAAATCTAGATGAATTGGAAAGTCAGTCATGGAAACTAAGGCTGTTTGGTTGTAACCGATGACAACATTTGAAAGTAAGAAGATATATTGGCAGTAACTCACATCTTGATTATGTTTTCCTTCCCTTTTGTCAATGAAATGTTGTTTGCAGCCAACTCTCTAGAATTTAAATATACTGTTCATATCATAAATCATGAAACATTAGATCTTAGCTTCTAAACACCACCTTCCAGCTAGGAAGTTATTCTCTTTGTCTTACAGACTTATTTTATCTATTAGCTCACAACTAGAAGATACATTCCGGATGATGCAATGACCAGAGTGTCCGATAAATCGGAGGGAACTAAGGTCGCTGGTGGTTACCATTAGCAACTACCAAGTCTCATATGGAGACGCTGTTGGGGACTCCCCTTCCTGTGAGTCCACCGACACCAGTATAATTTGAGGTGCTTGGATAGAGCAATGTGTATGGCACCTTCACCGGTCCATTTCTGTTCTTCAAACTCTTATCTTGGTTCATGGCGATAATCTTGTTCTCAATTTCTACCAGCTTCTCACCAAACCGCTTGAATGCATCCAGTGCCTTCTCATCTGAGGTCCACTCGGCTGTGTCTCGCTGGCCAAGATAAACTTCATCGGTAGAATGCCTCGACAAAATCTCGATCAAGGACACACCAATGATGGTCTGGAGCTGGCTAGTAATAGTCTTCAGGAAGACACCGTCAGGATTGCTTTTGAGCTGTTCGTATTCATGTGTTCCAGGCTCAGGCATGAACCTTCGGCTAATGGTCGGGCGATTGGGGAGGTAGCCGGCATAAGGATACTGGCCAAAGTTGACGGCAGCATGGAGTGCGGATGCCACCCAAATAACGGTGGTGCAAACATTGGTCAGTTCGGATACTTTATTCACTTGAGGCCACCAAGTTTCATCCTTCTTGTCTCCATGACCAACCTCACGCACTTCCTTCCACCATGCTTGCAACTCCGTATCAGCTTGGATCACAGTATCAGTAGGATAATAGATGGAACAGTACTCCTCGACCCATGTATGGATAGCAGACCAAATGGCGAGCCCATCCACAGCATAGGGGTAGTCCTTGATCAGCAAGCGGATGTTGTTCGGCTGGGTTGAGTCCTCGACGGCTACTCCTCTAGAGAATCAAAACAGAGGTTTCATCACGAATCACAAATAAGAAGTGGAAATTGTGTTATTCTAGATATTAGGGGCTTGCAACTTGTTGTACCTTTTGAGGAGATCAGCTGGGAGACCTTGATCAGTAAGCTTCCAGTTTTTGTACACGACAGCAGACATCTCCATAGCATATTTCCCTGGGAAGACTGTTGATTCCAGGACACCGCCGGCATTGATGAGGATCTGGCGAGCCAGGGCATTTATGTTCATTGTGTCACGATAATGGGGGTGGAGGAGCTTGTGGACTGGGTGCATCACGCTGAGCTGCCGGTTTGTTGCAATAACAAATGGTTCGATCACTGCATGTGTGTTCAGCCTGAGATAATATTGAAAGCTAGTTAGAACAAGGGAGTTGCACAAATTAAAGTTTTTGGTATGAAAACTCTTACTGTCATTCATCCTGTGTTGGAAACTAAGCTTTTTTACACATCTATGAACGACATCATGTATTGATCAAGGACTTAGGAGTTGAGCTGTTTGTGAATCTTTCTATGTATTCATGGTTGTACGTGTATGAGAATATACGGAACTTATGAAACTCATCTTACAGACTGTCATTCCGTACCAGTGGCTGATGAGCTGGTGGACACCAGAATCATTCACGGCAGCATAAGCTTTTGCCAGCTGCCAAATTGATCCCTCGACGCCATGCTGGGCTGGTGTGAAGACATGGCTGATGGCACCATGCTGCTCTCCATCTGAGTGGGGTAAGCTCAACTCAATCACCAAAGGCTTTAAAGTGCCATCATCTTTCAGCAACAACAAGGTCCTTGAGGCATAAATCTTGTTGGATGTGGCATTGATGCGGTTGAGGTATGGTATTAAGGTATCATGGTGATCCATGATGAATAGCCTGTTGTTCTTCAGCGCCTGATAATTTGAAATTTCACATGATTGCCAATGTCTTCAAAATTTAGTGCACTTGAAGCTAGTTAATGTACTCTTTGAGATGCAGTGGATATTGTTTTTACCTCATCTAGTGTTAGGCCTTCCAAGTTATTCTCAATGTGAGCTGCTGTTATTTTGCTAGTATGATCACCATATGCTGTGGGATCCAGCTTACTGGTTGGAGGGAACACCTGAAAATTCCTAAATTTTCTTAATTCCAAATTCAATCAAGAACAAAAAATACCAATTGCAGTGGTTCACTATGTTTACCTGAAGACGGCTGATAATGACAGGGTTCACACCAGCTAGCATCTCTCGACCAAATTCTTCATCAGTTCTCCATGCAAACTTATCCTCTGAAGTAAATTACACAAGTATGATATTTCAATATTTGATTATAACAGTCTTCTATCTTCTTTTTTCTTGTCTATTGTATAGGTATATACCTTTGATAACTTGGGGTATAGGGAGTTTGAGCAGGTGCTCGCCATCTGTGCGCACCAGCTCCTTTATCATCTCGAAGGGGATCCTGTCCTTGATTTCCTCGAGTGCAGGAATGTACGGTAGCTTCAGACCACCCTCATAGAGGTTCAACACATCTTGGAACGAGTTAAACTCAAATGGTGTCTCATCGAAAATAGCCTTCAACGTCGGGAGCAAAGCTTGTACGAGAGACTTGAGAGCGTATCCAAGGAAGTCCGCCATTTTGAGATGCCCGAACCGCTCGTCCCGGGGCACGTAAATGTCCAGGCTGAGCAGCGGCAATCTGCTCTCAGTTTTAGGATCTGCAAGAAATCATTATATGGAAGTTCAAATTAGATGTAAAGTTTGGTAATGCTATTATGAAAAGTCATGCAAAGAGGAGGTTCTGTGGTTTAAAAGTACAAGCAAGGAGCCATTCTAGCAAGGATCTGATGATTCAAAAGACCGTATAGAGATTTTATTCAGACAACATAGTTGTACCTGTCTTTGTGGGAGGTCGCCCTGTTCGACCTCGACGAGGGTAAGGGAACTCTTTCGATCCCCCGAGAACAGGTCGCATGAAGCCTGCGCCCTTGTCTGGCTGGCCAAGATCATTGTAGTAAGCGTAGCCGTAGACCCTGTCATGCTCTTGCAGCTGCCCAGTGACATCATCCCCTTTGAGATGCAGGAGCTCTTGCTCTCTGTATGGCTTCAGGGCCTCTGGAGTCTGCCCTGGGAGGTATGTCTGCAGCAAAGTTTCTCCTTAAAATCTTTCCTTTTTACATGGGAAGCACTAGTCAGGTTACAATTGTTCTGTAATGACTAGATCTGATTTCTCAAAGGTAATTTTGGCCCATATAGATCATAGAGCTGCTAAAATAGTGTGGCCAATCCTGTGGTTTTAGCTGCTTGATTATGAGTTGGACTATGCTACATTATTTGATAATGTTGTTACCTATTATTAACATCTGGTTTTATACAGGTCAACTGCTCTATATATTGGTGAAAGATTTCAAGACCCAGTGACCAAAAAGGTTAGTTTACAGCATTCTCAATGAAATAGAGTTGTAGATGCTCACATCATTGGCGAAGAATACGCGGTCGTACTTGTACATGGCAACCGGGTAGACCCAGGAATTGCAGACGAAATGGATGTGGCTTTTGCCGGGAAAGCCCTCGAGAGTGATGGTCTTGAGGTAGAACTCGTCGACATGGTTGTTCTTGACGATGATTGCACCGGGGACGCCGAGGCTGTTGTCCCAGTACAATGTAGCAGTGAACTTCGATTCACCGGCGGCTATCGATGTCAAGTTTGTTATCCACTGCTCCAGGTATGCCATCTCCCCGACTTTCCCTCGGTTTCCAAGGTCTGCACCAGAATCATAGTGCACATATGCTTAGAACTAGACAACTGTTTCAAATATCTGACTACTAGATGGACCTTCCTAAGGTTGAGCAGTGAATCAAACAGTCAACTACAAGATCTATATATCTATTTGTAAAGAATTTTTTCTTTTTTTTTTTGTGTTAGTACCTCAACAAATAAAGAAAAGTCTATTGGTCTATTTACATGAGCAGAGATTTTTTCTCGCTTAAATCTCTGCTACAAAAAACCTGTTTCCTCTTCCAGTACTAGCTGTTTTTACTATAGAAATAGTTAAGCTGAAGCTAAAAAGACTCGATCACCTAGAAAAGGTAACAATTCTTACCATTTTTTATTCCCTATACTGCCTAAAAGTTGGAAGAAGACCCATAAAGTTTAACGAAGAAAAAAAAAAGTTACGGAATCATAGACATCATAAGAACTGTCTGCAAAAGTAAAGTTTGTGGCATCTTAGGAAAGATTTTTAATCATTTCCAAAGGGGATAAAAAAGCTGCAAGAATTTTATGGAAAGGTGAGCAAACAGTTTGAAATTGTTCACAAATTATTGAAGTCACACGGGCCTGTGACCAATACCAATGGGCTTTAGAAGGAAAGCCCGACTTCACATATATAGTGTTCGCATCTACATATATATCGGGAATATTTAGTTAAATTCTCTCATCGGAGTCTCCAAGATGCTAGTCAAAGCTGTAGTTGGTTGTCAGTCTAAATCACAACTCAAGTATTCTCCCAAACAAAAAAAGAAACCTGAAACATTTAATTCTGCTTTTAACTCAGATTATTCTCTTGCTAAGTTCCTAGGCTTACTAGTCAAGATCTTGGTATTAGTATTATTCTCTGTTCTGACCAGAATTATTTTGGCCAAGAAAGTGACTACCATTATAGCGACCTCATCGTCGCCGGCGTCGGAAACAATTAGTGGAGGATGACTTGAAAAAAGAAGAAGGAGATGGTTGATGATGGATAGGAAAGCTCACTTGGATCGCCGATGGTGGAGCTGACGAGCTGAAGAGAGACACCCTTGCCTAAGAACTCGCCGACTCGGTCGAGGACGGAGGCGTTGAAGTCTGTGAAATCCAGGACGTTCTTCTTCATCAGCACCACCGTGGCCTGCAACTTCGCCATCCCTACATGCTTGTTTCCGGTGATCGCGTCCACGATGTCGTGAATCAACGACGCCATCTCTCTCTCTCTCTCTCTCTCTCTCTCTCTCTCTCTCTCTCGAGTGGACCTTGGAAGTTGGAATGCGTGAGGGGTGTCTGTGTGTTTGAGAGATGACCGGAGAGGTGGGTGGGTTTATATAATAGTCTATAGAGGGTCGGGATAGGAGGGAGAAGGAGAAATAATTGGAGAGCAAGCTGTTTGGTTAAAAAGCTTGCAATTCGAAAACCCTATAAGAGCAAATCTCAGCCATCAGATCAGGCATGGATGGATGAGATCAGTTTGTTCTCTTTTCTATTTTTTTCCAATCTTTTCTCTCACTTAGGCTGCGTTTGGTTGCCGCTTTGACCACGGGAGAGGGAGCGGGAGAGGGAGTCACGACTCCCTCCGTTGCGTTTGGTTGGTATTTAAGCGCAGGAGAGGGGACTCCCTCTCCCGAGCTCTCCTGTCATGGGAGGAGAGAGGACTCCTCCCGAAATTGGGAGGAATCCCCTTTCCTCTCCCACCTTTTTGGTCAACACTTATCATATTACTTAAACACCCCTCGGTTCTAAAAAGATCACAAAATACGTTATAATATAACAAGGGGTATATTAGTAACTTCAATATCATTCCATTCCTTTCCCATCTTAATTTGGACATACCAAACAAAAGCAACGTCTTTCCCTCTCCCTCTCCCATGGTCATACCAAACATCAGCGAGGGCAATCCCATTTCTTTCCATTCCTCTCCCTCTCCCTCTACCTCTCCCGTCATGCAACCAAACGTAGCTTTAGTTTTATGTTTTTTTATTTCAGCCGTCGATGTACAATTTGACGGCTGAGATTGCTAAGGGAGACTTACAGACTCTTTCTTTTTTTTTTGAGCAGAATACTTAAAGAGTAGTGATTTGTGCACATGGGATGTATCCATGTGCACAAATACTGTCCGTTGAATTGAATCGGGATGTGTGTCCGATTCAATCCAACAGTGAGGATTTGTATACATGGGTATATCCCATATCCCATGTACACAAATCATTTTTGATACTTAAAAGACTCTTTCAACGCGCCCTTTCGTCATTACTAGCTGCTGGTCTTCCTTTTTATTATTATAATATTATATGTACATTTTTAGCATATTTATCACGTGCCTTACTAATATCAACCCATCCACATTGCTCCAGCTCATACAGATATGGGCCTATAGTGGGGCCCATGAGACACCCTAATTTACGATTTTTTTTTTTTGAATTTTTTTGTTTACTTTTATTTTTGTTATTGATAATTGAGTCTAGGTTATATATCTTTATGTCTATTTACCATCATCTCAATTCAAGGTCAACGCTATGAGGCTGGTATCAATCGTGCTCGTAGGGACAAATAATCCTTGTCATCCCTCTCGATATGCCCTATTTTTATGATTTTAATCGGCAAGAATTATTCTGATTAGTTGAGTCCAAATAGACTATTCTTTATACAAATCTCGGTCCAGTCAGTCCACGTCTCTATCATATATATATCCCAACTAAACGTTACCTTGGAAAGTCGACACCAACGGGCAATAGCATTCACTTATTTCTCAGTACAATCTCTTAGATATGATATCGACAGTTTGATTCCAAAAATTTATTAACTAGTTTCTTTTATCTTTAACTACTAGGTTGTTGCCGCGTTGTGCAGTTTTGACAAGGGTGTCTAAAGTTAAAAGTCTTCCATGGAATTTTATAGGACCCAAAGGCTTTTAGCATATTATAAACATGATCACATGCATGCACCACATGTTTGTTCTCCATCTACCGAAGCTAACATTCATGACAAATAGTGCTGAATTCATTGGGGATGAGAAATTCCCATCATAGCTGGCATTTAAGAATTTTTAATCAGTTCATCCAATTGCACTAAAAAACACCAAATTTGTGTTTTGATACAATGATACTGATTGGTTACTTTTTATAAAGGGAAAAAATAGCCTACGAGAAACGCTGGAGGATTTACCCTTTCCATGTGACGTACGTCCAACAAAATTGATTGGTAACTTGTGTCAACTCCGATTATCCTTTACATATCCTAGTGAATTATCATGGAGTTTCGGTTTCGATTTCAGTATATAAAAAAAATAATTCGGTCATTTTGGATCAAAATAGTCTGAATCCTGTATGCGTTTCATGTCCAATTTTATACTGAATCTTACTTGCACTCAGAAAATCTGCGTCTCAAACATACCGGTTTTGGCTAAACTACAGATGTGAAAAGCATGCTTAATTACCGTCCGTCTCAAAAATCTTGTGCTCTGAATAAAGGTTTAGCCTGATAGATCTACATACAGAGCTGATAAATCTGAACCATGATGAAACTAAAGTTGACAAGAAATATATACTTTACTTGTAAATCTTCAACTTGTCACTTGATTAGTCTCATCTTGTGCATATGCACATGTTGCAATTAGGACCATTCTTTGAACAATTGAGTCCAAGGCGTGGTCGTATATTTGAGCAGTTGTTACCGTTTAAAATTCCAAAAGGTGACCATCGCGTCGACCCACACCGCTCAAAGACGATTCATATCACCAAGATAAATAGATAATAGCCACGTAGCGTATTCAAGAAAGAAGAAGTGGCACGACACCCAATGGCCTCCCTGTCGTCCACGTGGACAAATCTCTGATCGGATTTGAGGGGATGGTGTGTGGGAACCCGCATGGGAGAGAGAATATCGACCAATAGAAGCTTTCCATCATTAATGAGACTAGACACATGAGCACAGTCCTAATACGAGTAATGATGACGGAGATGTCATTCCTAGAAAGACCATCATTATGATGAGGGGGTCTCAATCCAAGAGACGCCATAAGCTTGGGCGAGGCTTACTCGTCGATCGATGCGAATCTCAAAGGGTTGATACTCTAGCACGTCGACACACTTTATAATCAAGATCGAGTGTCGAGAATATTATGTCCCAAGCGCGTCGATGAAAGTGGACACCTAAACATACCAAAATTCCCTCGATGTCGATGTTGATTGGCTCTTAGACGTTTTTGTACCTGGGTTCGATCAACATGATTTGACCATCATGGTTTAAACTTGAGATCTAATTGAAATACCTCATGACTCACTCAAGCCAATTTGACTCGGGTCAACCGTCAGAGACTAAGTGGGTATCATACGACGCAACTGATTGTTGTCGAACCCGGAGATGTGGGAGCTCGCACGGAGAAATAGGAGGCCACCGTTTCCCACAATGATACCCATGATGCCAAGGAGGTGGACCAAGACCACACGACCTCAACATCATGCACGAAGGCGAAGAAGACTCTACGGGTGACACGTGGAAGGAACCAGCCGAGGTATAAAATATGGGGAGAGAGAAAACATCGGCATCACGAATCATCCAGCTACCACTTTCTTTACTATTATACCATGCTCTAGTTACTTTCCTTCTTTGTTGTAATTAAGCTTCCCAAGGGGTTGTAATACATGGATTGCTGGTCTAATGGACGTAAGTATTTGCTTTTCATAGTTAATTGTTCTTACATTTTTAGTAGTGTAATCGTCACTACATATATAGGAGTAGTTCAATTTCAATCTTAGAAGTAATAGTAACATAGCTCTAGGAGTAATCCAGTTAGATTAGCGGTCATAATGTAGCTTAATCATCCGTAATTGTAGTTTATTTCCCTTTAATTTCATAAAAATAAAATTGATAATAAGGTTTGATTTAAAAACAGACATAGGACATCCAAAAAGTTTTTTTAAATTGACGCACGATAGAACTCCACCTTTTTGACCTTCGTGTCGGTTGGCACAACTAACCTAGACATCTCGGATTCTATTTTTGAGCAATAGCAGCCAAGTTGCATGTTTTCTCTCCTCCCGAGTTGCTCCATTCCTCATCACTACTCCATGAGGCCATGTGAATTCTATTCTTTGCTTTAGGTCTGTAGATCTTAGCTTGTGCCCCATGCTTGATCTTATCTTCCTCACTACTTGCACATTTTATACGAGTAGTTGACCTCACAAATAGTGGTCTCTTAGTTTTTTTTTATTAAAAAAATTGTTTGTTAAATCTGTTTTACTTTCAATTTCACAATTTAGGTCGTTCGTGTTTCCGATACATAACAGACTATTTTGTTACGTGAATTTAATATACGTATATTTTTTCCCATTATTTTTCCCTAATACTTTAGTAGTTTTTTGAAAAGGATATTTAATTGACCCATTTTTTATAGTAGTAGTAGTTGTATTTTAGACATATCATACTAGCTCAATCCAACTGCCACGTCTTTGATCTTGACAGATTTTAAACAGTTGGTGATGAAAAGATAGAAAATAGCCGTTCATTGAAGAAGAGATGGGTGTGTATATGATCATTATAAAAGAGGCTTCTATTATCGAAACATTAAATATCATGTTTTAAAACATTAAGCCTAATAATGTTATTTTAGCTTATAATTAAAAGTAGTTAATTCTACTCAAGATCTTTGATGAGCTCTACAAGATCAAGGAGATATCTAAAGTTCTTAGTTTATCACCTCCATGCATTAACTTTATCTATGGATTGACACCCATAGTTTTATGCTATTCTATTGTTTGAGCATCTTAGCTTGGATTGTTAGCAATCACCATCATGACTACCTTGCATGGTTTTCTATAGCCAGTTGCATTGCATTGATTTCTCTAATGGTTTGCGAAGTTATCAACTCTTATACTCTATGAACTATGATTGACTCCTTGGATGAGAGGACACAATTTTATAGACATCACCATCAATTGATGTCATCCATGATTCATTGATGCATGGGACAGTTTGTCGGATAGGGCTCTCGATTTTCATATTTTGCACCTCAGGACCCTTTGAACTTTTTCATTCTTTTTGCTGATTAGGCTGTCATCTATATTTGGACAAAAAAAGATTTATATATATAGACAGGTAGTCCATCGCCGATTGATTAATCGGTTGATCAATCAATCGGTAGTGGGCTACACATAGGTGTCTATCAATAATGGATTACCGATTGATTGATCTAATCCATCAATAGTTCGGTAGTGAGATACCGATTACTTGATCTAACCCATTGATAGTTCACTACCGATGGACTATATCAACTACCGATGAGTTAAATCAACAATCAGTGGTGGGCTACTAATATGTCACATGTGCATTACACATGTCATCTATCCATGTACAAAACTCAACACTCATGTTTGGAAGCCCCTCATATTTTAGATGTCATCGCCCCATATATATTACTTTATAATATGAAATCCGCTTACTATTGTTTTATAATATAAAATCCAGTCAAAGATTTACAATTTTGAGTCACAAATACAATGTTCAAGACACGTATTAATTAAATGTTAAAGACACGTATTAATTAAATGTTCACGTGTGCATATTAATTTGGGTTAACTACATGTATACTCCCAAAACTTTCGATACTACATATTAATCCCGAAAATCCTAACAACATAAAAAATAGGGGAAATCCTTGATAGGTACCGTCGTTGATCCCCGGCGCCATCCCCGGTGCCACCTCCTTCCTCGTCTCCCCTGCTTTGTCTCTCTCCTCTCATCTTTTCCAACGGCAGCCTCGTTGTCCCCGATGTCCTAACAGGATCCGATGCGAGATCGCCGCCACCTCCTTCCTCGGCTCACAGTCGCCGATCCAGTCGAATCTCGACGGATCCTGTTCGAACCCATCGCATCCCGTCCAATCCCTCTGTCACGCCCCGACCTAGAAAACCCATCTAGATCGAGGCGTGAGCCACCTAAACCTACTTACATCATCAATAGGCGCATAAGTATATAAATGAACAATTTGGTATCCAGTTCATAAAAATTTTGACAGAATCTCTTCTATAATTATAACACAAGAAACCTGTACATTTCATAATATTACAATTTCAACCTGTACAATGGCACAATGGTAAATAACTAACTATTACAATTCTCAAATACAACTGGATTAAGAGTCATTCAATTCTGCCCTCTAATACATCAGATTATACATCAATCTATACATCATTGATTAAAACTGTAAATTAACTGTAGAAGAACTCCTCGAGGCTCCAAGTCCTCGATCACCTCGAAATATCACGCCATCTTCTAGAAGAACACCTGAAAGAAGGAACTCCATCGACCTGCATCGTCGATGCAGCCCACGTAGGGTGAGTAACAACACCCAGTAGGGTTCTACTCTACGGCACTCTCAAGGAAAAGGAAACAACAACTGTGTCGTCTCTGTGGCAATAAAGAACAAGTCTGGATAAGGGTCACGCATCACCAAGTGCCCCTCTACAAATCAGGGAAGGACAAGGGGCAAGTGCATCTCCCGTGCACTCCCACCTCTACAACCCTTAACAGGATAACATCCACTGCCCTTAGCAATTGACGCAGAGAACGACACGACCTCTACACCTCGATACCACAATTCAAAAGGGCATATTTATACAACAACCTCAATCAACACAAGATCATAAACACACCATCTCACCCTAGTCCTTCTACCCATTCCTCAGTCCTAGAGCTAGATCCGAGCTACCCGAGATCCTCGGATCGGCGATCGAACCCATCACCCGCACCTAGCCTTAATGCTTCTAATGCATACAACATACATGAACTTAATCAAATAACTAGACCTAGATGTCTCTACATGTCAAATCATCAATCAATCATCCAGGAGATTATAACAAAGCTAAATATATAATCCAACCATGACAATCATACATCCAAAAACATAACCCACAGGGCCCACCTTCGGCCCTAGGTAGAAGCATGATATAAGGGTGCGTAATCGAATAACTGGCAAGAGGTCCCAAGCACTTCGAAGTTAACTTTACATCACATGAATTGAACAAAGAAATGGAGATGCTAATATATCCTGCAATTTTACATGATTGACATACGTCCACCATTTTAGTAGGGAACTATAACAATAATCATTCGGCATAAGAGCATGAGGCTCAAGTGAAACGGGAAACAAAAAAACTGGAGGAGAGAACCTCCGGTGACCAGCAACCATGGGACAGGGGAAACCCTCACCATTGAGGTATAACAAGGACCGGAAGGGGGAATAATCCATGAACTGAAAAGAAAACTCATCGAGCAATTTCAGATGCAACCATCAAAACCAAAACACACAAGGTAGGAGGTCGGAGGGAGGGAACAACAAGCACCCGACCAGTCTGTTCGTGAATAAAACGTCCATCTCGTTGGGACGAGATCTCTATTTTAGTTCTGAGCAAATCATATTTTAATTTCATTTCAGGAAATTGCAGGCACCACACCCCTGGATCTGCCGATCGCAAAGTCGACAGATCCATCATTTACATCCCCGTAGGGAACACCTCCGATTCTAGATCCAACAAAACATTTTTATAACAAAAGAAGAAGAAGAAAGAAAAAAGAAGAAAATAAGTGAGGTGAGGTATTAAACCGCCACCTTTATTGCAATGCATGCCATTTTATCACCAGGGGCTTCGAATCCGCTGGGTTTGGGAGCTTTGCTGTCCAAACGTTTGAGAACGCCGTTCAACCAGATCTGACCTCTGTTTGTCGTGGGAGGAGCAGCTGCTGGGTTTGATGAAGCCGGCTTGGAGAAAAGAAGCCTAGAACCGGCTAGAACAGGGGAGCGCTGGTTGGGACCAAGGAGGTGCGGCGAGCGGCTGGAGCTTCAGTCGCCGGAACGATGATGGTGGCTGTCCCTCTTCAGAATGGGTTGATGTTCTTGCGCCGCGAGATCACCAGGGAGACGGAAAAAACGCCGACTGGAATAGAGAACAAGAACAAAAACAGGGGACGCTTGTCTTCAAAGCCGCCGGGAGAGAGAGAGCCTTGGCTCGATCTCCGTCGCTGGCGAGGAACTAAGCTAGAGTAACTTTGCTGGAGGTCTAAGCCGCTGGTGACGAGCAAGAGAATGAAGCTTGAGCCGCAGGATCGACGAGCCTCCTACAGCGTCGACCCAGAGACGCGAGCGTCTCAATGGGTTCCGACTGTGTGGGCTGGATCTACGTCGTCCGGTGATGTGCAACTTTGGAACGTCACCAGAACCTCTTCGTCTTCAAGCTTCTTCTTCAGTTTCTTCTTTCACTTCTTCTTCAATTTCTTCAACCGGCTCCTTCTTCAGCTTCCTTGACAGTCTTTAGCCCGTTCTCTTCGCCAGTCTTCAGACCGTTCAGAACCCAGCTCAGACCCAACTCTGACCTCTTCAGCCTCTTCAACAGCCTTGAGCCAAGCTTCGACGTGATCTTCCACCGGTCTTCGACGCGTCTTGCATCAGCCTCCCGGCGTTCTTCACCCCAGCTTCGACCAGCCTTTTCTCAAGGCCATACTCCTCTATTTATAAGCACGAGAGGCCTATCTCTTTGTATGGAATGGGATCAAGGATCCCTTAATCAAAGGGTGTTGATTGCCCTTAAGAATGCTCATCCTTTCATATAAGGATAGCTACAACGAGATCAAAGGGATGCTGATTTTATATATATATTTTTATATATATATGGTATGGACGGGTGATGCTGATTTCATATTTCTTTTTTATTTATTTATATGGTATGGACGTATATGTAGCCCATTTGGAGATCTGCTGATTTTTGTTTTGGCGGATTTATCTTTTGAAATTCGAAAATGCTATTCGAATCTCGATCTTGAATATTTCTCATGTCCATTGTTATTTAAATATTTGTCCAGATTTGATAAATCATCTGTGAATATTTTCTCCCGTACAGAATATTTATCTGAATTCTGAATATTTACCGGGATTTTACCAAAATATCCTCAGTGGTCATATGTATCGGACCAAAATATTTTTTTGAGGGTAGAATGGGTAGTTTTCAGATAATTATACCCTGAGGGTGTGAATTGACCAAGATACCCCTGGGGGCTAGAGGTTTCAGTAGAATTACTAGAATACCCCTGCGTCCGTATGGCTTATTTAGGTTGCCGTCAAAGCCATGCAAGGTTGTTGTAGAATGTGATGGGGAGTCCAAGCCTGTATTTTGGCCCAAATTCCCAATACGCCCTTGGGCGGGTGAAATTACCCAAATGCCCCTGGATGCCATCGAAGTTAGGACAAGCATTTATCGGACATTTCAAATATGTTCTAAGCTTGCTTGAGTCTATCTTATGTTATTTTGGCTCAAACAAACAGTGGGTACTGCGACCTTTTGGTCTAGCCAAAATTGATGTCAACAGATGCCCCCTTGAGGCATGCGTGTGAAATTTGTAACTTGAACGCGTAGGACTCGAAAATAACCATGCCAAGTATACCTGCATGAGCGGAGCATATTTGCGTGTTGTTCTCCTTTTTTTTTTTTTTTGAGACTTCGAGGCATGCGTGTGAAATTTGTAACTTGAACGCGCAGGACTCGAAAATACTCGTGCCATGTATACCTGCATGAGCAGAGCATATTTGCATGTTGCTCTTTCTCTTTTTTTTTTTGGGAAGACGAGCAGACACGCCCCTTCCTTTTTTTTTTTAATTGGCTATGCATGTATATACATGGCCAAGCATTCTCAAAAAGGAAGGATTTCTTCCATCCATCTATGTGTCCCCATGTATAGAGCCCTAGGGTTTAGGCATATATGTTATTTGTTTATTATTTTTTCCTCTTTTTTTTTTCAAGGGCTTTTGCAGTAGAGAAACCCCGGCTTTTGACGGAGGAATACTGGATCCCATCCCTTCTTCAAGATTTTGCAGCGGAAGGATTTTGCAGGATGTAGAGGAGATCTAAAACTTTGTCAGGTTCCTTTCCTCTTCTCCAATCTTTATTCT